>LR736863.1:6223905-6514929 GCA_902654985.2 Oryctes borbonicus | reverse complement strand
TATTATTAATATTAATGTTATTAATTTTTATTCTTATTAATATTAATCTTATTAATTTTTATTCTTATTAATATTATTAATTTTAGTACTTACTTCACTAATTAATATTGCTGGCGAATGTGAAACCAAGATGGTCCATCCCACCATAATGGATAAAATGTCAGCTGGGTTTTCCGCTGAAGGAACATGACTCCGTTGTAATATACAACTTGCTGAATTTTGTCTACATGTATACGTAAGAAGTCTACTATTCCTTCCACCAAACGCACATAATTTTAATCGGGGAATGGTTAAGGTCTTGATTGGCGCTACTCGCGATTTCGCGGTTAATAATCGGACTAAGGTTTCCTCCGTTTGCAAGACTGACCTTGTATAAATACATGCTCACATGTTGACGAGGTATACTAAATTGATTAGTTGTTGATAAATTTTAAATAAATTAGCCCCATGTTTTAACTAGTGAATTGTGAATTGGATCATCCCAATCCAACCTTTCTAGCCATAATTTCTGCATGATTAATGCGTTACAGAACAGTTACTAAAACGTCCACAAATTAAATTTAAAGATTTCAATTGCGCCCCAGTATTGATTCACTGACGCCAATATGCGGTAGTGAACTTTTGGTCACCAGTTGTTAGTTCTCATTTGAGAGTACCTTACTAATGAAACTGTTATTTTCTAGTTTTGCATGCGAAATGCTGCTCATGTTCACAATATTTTAACATTCGTATTGTAAACGTGCTGCGGGTTCAGTGTTATGGTTAAATGAAAACTCAACATTCTGCCCACAATAATATGTATGTGTGGGGCTTCTTCAGGGCAGGGAAAGGTGGTAGGCCACAACTAGCACAGTAACTCAACGTGTAAGCCATCCGAAAATTTGTTTTCCGCTCAGCTAGTTTCGCTTCTGGTGTGGCTTACATGTTGAATTACCGTGTTAACTGTTGCCTACCACCTTTTCCTTTCCTGAAGAAGCCCCATATGATTGTGGGAGAAACGTCGAGTTTTCCTTTTGCCATGACACGGTCCGAACCCGGAAACGCTTAGTTTTAACTGACTCTAGCCGTGGAAGCCTACATTATTATTTCACATTGAAGCTATTAAAGTAATTGAAAAGTACAGTGTTTGCTAATTTTATTTATCTCCAGTGATTGAATATTTTACAGTCAAGCATTTTGCTTTTTTAGATATGATAAATTACGATATTGACAAATTCGTAATAGATGATAAATGTACCGGTGAATAGAATAGTGATTTTATATCTATGTGAATGGCAGACAAACGTTGCAACAATATTAAAATTATTGTTATAATTGTAATACAGTGCTACAAAATAGTAAAAGTTAGCGCTTACGGTATAAACAATGCATCACAGAAAAGTGAGATTTTTTTTGCATGCATAAATACTTTCTAGTAGTTACCATATACTTTTTCGTCACCGTGATAAATTGGAGATCATTAAACTTTGTGGGATGAATAGGCATGGGTGTTGTAGGAAATGGATCTTATGAGCCGTAAATCCAGTCCGAATTATTATAATCCATGCGGGACGAACAATCAAAATAATTAGCTTCCCGTGTTTGAGTTCACGCGTCAAATTACGTAGGGTGTACCGTTGCATTGCCGATCTTTATCTTGTCCTTTTTCTGAACATCTTCGACGACGTGGGTCCGTTTGCGTCGCCCTTGCGACACATTCAACTGTAAAATCCTATTTGGTTTCGGTCGTCAAGACGTTTCCTTTGCTCCGCTCTATGATGTTTCTGGCTTTTTTTCGCGCCGTTTCTTAATCTATTTGCTCGCTCGTGCGTTCCAACACGCGATACAAACGTGTTGATTGTTACGTTTTTTTCTTCTTCTTGTACTTGTTTCTTGGTTGCGACGGGTATATTTACCGATGGCGTCTATACGCCTTTTGGCTGGAGGAATTCCAATAAATTCTTCATAATGTTTTGTTTGTTATTTTTTACCTTAACTTGCTCTTAGAATGGAATATGTAGTTTTCGATAAATTGTTAATATTTCCCTTCTAAATTTTGAACAAGGTTATATGTTGACTCTTTACTATTATTAATTACTAACGATAAAAGCTTCAAATAAAAGTTATATGAGCGTAGCGCTATTTTTTTAATGGGATATTACTCCACATTATGATATTTTCGAGTAGGCCCCATTTTTCCGGTTATGGGTAATTAATGTGTATTTGTTACAATTTTAATAAAATATCAAACAGTTAATTACAGAAAACAAAAATAGCTTTTCAATTACATTCAAATTATGTCATATCTTCATACTGAGTAAGGCAAATTTTACATATTTTGAATAATTAAAAGAATATTAAGATAGTTACTGTTATTGTCTAATGTAATTACTTTTTGATTGTTCTAGTTCATTATTATAGTTCATCTCAGTATTTAGTGTTTCGCGATATCCCAAGACAGCAAATTTTTCTTCGGCGGGTTGGTAGAATTTTCAGCGAGCTCCTCTAAAATGTATATCTTTCAGTAATAGAACCTAGATCCTGTAATGTATTACTGCGGACCCAAATATAAATTTAACAATCACCGAAATAATAAATAAAATAAAAAAATAAATAAATAAATAAATAAATAAATTCAAAATATAATTTAAGGTTTCTTTCAGTTATGTACTAAATTTGAAGATTTCTAAAAATATGATTCTATATTGTTAATTGGAAAATTAATAGCTATAATGTCGCTATGATTTACAAAGGTTCTGAAGATAATCAGTAAAAATTTTGGGTTTTATTCATCTTATCTTGTTTTTGCGCAGATTTTTATATTAATTATTTGATTAACCGGTATTAAATAATTTGATATCTGAATCCAAAATGTTCAAACGAATTTAATTCATTTCAAGACAATGTTCGTTACTCTATCTGATCATCGATTTGCCACATATTCTCGTGAAAAATTAATTACTTCATTTTGAAGGTCCAAAAATATGAAATAAATATTAAAGATGGAATGAAAAAGTACATATTAATCAGTTTTGTTTTTTTTTTTTCTGTTTATGGGGCACTGAAGAACAGGTCGAATGTCGATTGCTTTCTTCTTTACTACACAATTTTTTGAAGTTCTACTGGTTTGGGTGTAATTTTAAAGTATATTACGAAAAGTAGATTTCCATTTCAAATATTATGGATAAAGTTGTTCACTGAGGTTTGTTTAGTTATTTAGATATAAATGACATTTTGCTAAATTCCGTTGCGCCAAGTCACATTCACAGAGCGTAATTGACGTTAAACGCGAATCTAAGTATATATGTAGGTCGCCTTTCGAGGGAATGATGATCATCATCATCACGACGAGAAGTATTGCCATATTTTCGTGAAGTTAAGTGGCAATTATCTGGTGCGATATGCTTTGATTTGCCGCATATAGTAAGTAAGCTGGCAACAGATCTCCCTCATCGCATTTACGGTTACTTATCCTTCCCCTGCTTCTTTTAATTCTCTCGAATGCCCTGGATATCTCGGCTATTTTGCCACTTTAGTGATGTCGCTCGATTCGGATCTACCGCTAATACGATTTCTTCGTTTAATAGCGCGGGAATAAAATCTCTTCTGACAGTTATGGTAATATGAGTTCTCGTGAAAAGATCGAGGAAAATTGTTCGTTTGCAACGTGAAAATATGAACAAGGCACGTGGAGCAAGTATTATTACTTACGAGAAATGTTTCCAATATAAATGAAGTAGTGTTCTTATATGTACAGCAAGTTTCTAAATTTGTCTGATAAAGTGATAATTGTTGAATATTGATTATTTTGCGTGGTTCGTGTGAAGGCCATCTTAAAACCACTACTCTGTCTACCAAACTTGACAACTTTACCATAGTTAACTTTACTAAAGCTAGAAAAAGTTAATAAAACCAGTACAAATAAGAAAAATAAACAATAAAAACGCAACGAGAACAAGAATAACAATAACTAGAATTTGCGCTTTTAGAATTGATAGATTGACATTTGTTGTGATTACGTTGTCTAATAACAAGCTCTTTGGACGAACTTGAAGCCACAGAAGATATTTGGGTCTATTTTTGTAGCCATCTTCGTGCAAATTACCAAAACCTTTATTGTTGCATATTGTCATATTTTTTAAATTAAAATATGTATAGCATACGTAGACTCGCCTGATTCTTTCATTTTCCATTACCTCTTCAAACGTGTAAACTACCGGTGATATTGGATATTGGATATATAATTGAATTGCAAATATTAATAAAAAGTAGTTTACAAGAAATAGAAATTGAACTGCTTTTCTAAAAGACCTAAGTTCTGATATTCAATAGTTACTGTGTGGAGATAGGGGGATATTTTGGAAACTCACTGCATATTTGTGAAAGAAAGAAGTATAGTGACAATTTATAGCAACGCAAAATAATTAGAAATAATTCATGTGGATGCATAGCCTACGTTTTTTCGAAGATTTAATTTCTCTAGAAGTAAGATCAACGTACGATGAAATATTAAGTTTATGAATAAATTACCTTAAATATGGCTTATATTATATAGCAGCGTTCATTTTTATATTTTACAAAAAATATGATTCCTGACAATTTCTATAAAGTCCTGCTAGAATAGCATTTTATCTTTCTGAATTTCTTTTTAGCGCATCGCTGGTTAAAAGTACCTTTATGAACTTGTTCGGAAGAGAGTATATAATTAAAGATACTCTAATCCCGGAGATTGTCGAATTATATCGCTATATCGACCTCTACAGATTTATACAGTTTTTGCCGCAGAGGTCGATGTGGAGGTCGATATAGCGATATAATTCGACAATCTCCGCGATTAGAGTATCTTTAATTAGATACTCTCATCCGAACAAGTTAGCTTGAACATCGTATATATACGCGAACTTGAATTACAGCTGCTACCTTGCACATAGGTGTACTGCTGAGCTGTGATTCAGGGAAACGCGTATGCACATAGTGGTTGGTGGTAGCCGGTTCATTAAATATATTCATTTATACCTTTATGAAGTTTTGCTTTGACTTTTTTCACTTCAACATTCAAGTATTAGAATATTTTGTTGTAAAACTTAAGGCCGTCGTCTATAACGTAATATACCTGCCATATGGATACTTCAGGTTTCGAACCTTGCAGTGTGTCTATCAAGTGTGTGAACGGAAGATTCCTTTCTCTTAGCAACTTACAGAAAGAGTTTTCAAATAAAAAATATTCAGAAACAATGCTGCAGGCTCAGTTCTGTTCACGATCTACGTCATGGACATTCCAAAACAGGACGATCAACGAGTGCCGAACGCCATCTACCCAGATGACACAGCAATCCTGGCTACATCGCGTAACGCCTAGTTGGCGGTCAAACTTGCGCAGGTGCATTTGACCAAAATTTCTAACTACTTCAATGCCCAGGGACTCACGATCAATCCCAGGAAGACGCAAGCTATTGCGTTCGCTTGGAAACAACACGGGCCGCTTCCCAAGATCAAAGTCAGAGCGACGGAGTTCGACTGGAACAGCAAGATCGGATATCGTGGAATGATCTTCGACGAAAGACTGAATTTCGCGGAGCATCTCAGAAGAGCTCGAAACAGGGCACTAGGTGCAGCCAGATAGTTGTATCTCATCTTCTCAAACTCCCACCTCAACCCTCGTCATGCTGTAAAACTCACACATACGCCTGATTCAGGAATTCCTGGCAAGGCACAACAAACATTTTTTCGAGAAGATGCTAACTACCGAGAATCCCGTGATGCAGAACGCCACCATCCGAAGAACCCCTTCAGGACACAGCTCTGGACAACGAAGGACAAGAAGCTCCATGCAACTGAAAGCGAAAGATCAGCATTTTCATGCAATTACGACGCGGTCTCAACCCGGAAACCTAAATTCTGTAGATGAATTTTTTGTTTAGATAAAAGTACCTAATTAAAGTTATTATTTGCCACAGAATCTGCGAGGGTAGCACACTTCGATTTCGAGGCTAGCACACCCAGGGCAATTAATTAATTAAATATATTCAAGATCTACCATATTATTAAATCACCCATAAACGCTTGTATGCTTTGTAAAATAACCTAGACAAAATTTAAACTAAATCCATTCTCAATTTTGCATCAATAATATTAATATTGTTCGCAAGTCTTCTAATAAGAGTTTATGTGTGATGAAAACTTTAATTTCTCCAGCCAACGGCCTCATTGTTCAAGACCCTTTTCTATGCCCACGTTGTCTGTATACTTGAATACCCTTTCATTGCTTGATATCCTTGCTATGATATTCAAATAATTATTCTCAAATAAGATAGATACTCGTTATTGTATCCGTGACATTTTTTATTCGCAAGGCATCATCTTAATTGATTATTTGAAGAAGGGAAGGACAATCACGGGTCAGCTCTGTGCTGAATTATTGGCACGATTTGACGCTGAGCTAAATGGAAGAAAAATTTTTCCACATCATCATAATAACGTCCCGACTCACTCCGATTTGACCTCCTGTGATTTCTTTCATTTTCAGAACTTGAAAAAATTGCCGAAACAAATGGATATTTTCCAGAATTCAACAAATTCTATTATTTGTACGGCTTAGAAAAGTTGGAACATCGATGGATTAGGTTTACAGGGCTACAAGGAGACCACGTCAAGAAGTAAATTTACTAAATGCAAAATAATTGCGTTGTCTTCCTTAAAACGGGTATTTACCATACCAGATACCACCCTTGGCTTTTTAGAAAAGAATACTGTTGATGGCATATTTTCAACATTTATTAAATATTGACTACAAATATGTCGCTTTGTTCGTAAATTCGATTGTCAACGGTTTGTATAGCTGCTTTCCAACGAAAGTTATAAATAACAACGAAATAAAAGCAATAATACCTGAAACGACCGCACCTATACTCGTACGTATGTATTGTTATTTGGAAGCATTGAACCGTAATTATTAGGAAATCAATTTATCAAAGTATTGTGTGCTACTTGATATCTGGATTATATCGGACAACTGTCGTGACATTATTTCGTGTGTGGTACGAAATGCGATGGTGTGTACCAGGTGTGTCGGTAATTCCTTTCCGGTTTTTCCGGCAGATGTCACTGGCCATAAGTATGAAATGTTATGATTTGATACATATGTAATTTTATTCTACTGACATTAACCTTAAAACTACACAAGTTACGTTCCGCCAAAATAACAGCGTTATAGATTTATAATTTTTTGAAAATGTCGAGTTTTGTGCCTGAAAACGTGCATTTGCGGCACGCATTGCTTTTCTTGTTTCATCAAAAGAAAAAAGCCGCTGAAAGTCATCGTTTGCTAGTAGAGACTTACGGTGAGCATGCTCCAACCATAAGAACATGTGAAACGTGGTTTCGACAATTCAAATGTGGTGATTTCAACGTTCAAGATAAAGAACGTCCTGGTAGGCCGAAAACGTTTGAAGACGCGGAATTGCAGGAGCTATTGGATGAAGACTCAACACAAACTCAAAAACAATTAGCAGAAAAGTTGAATGTGGGCCGAGTAGCAATTTGTGAACGATTACAAGCTATGGGAAAGATCCAAAAGATGGGGAGATGGGTGCCACATGAATTGAATGACAGACAAATGGAAAATCGAAAAATCGTTAGTGAAATTCTGCTTCAAAGGTATGAAAGGAAGTCATTTCTGCATCGAATAGTAACGGGTAATGAAAAATGGATTTATTTCGAAAATCCCAAGCGAAAAAAATCATGGTTATCACCTGGCGAAGCTGGCCCATCGACTGCAAGGCCAAATCGCTTTGGTCGCAAGACCATGCTCTGTGTCTGGTGGGACCAGATTGGTGTCGTATATTATGAACTGTTGAAACCGGGAGAAACAGTTAATAGTGATCGCTACCGACAACAAATGATCAATTTGAACTGTGCATTGATCGAAAAACGTCCACAATACGCTGAAAGACATGATAAAGTGATTTTGCAACATGACAACGCGCCGTCTCATACAGCAAAACCAGTCAAAGAAATGTTGAAATCACTTGGATGGGAAGTTTTATCGCACCCGCCGTACTCTCCAGACCTGGCTCCATCCGACTACCACCTTTTCGCATCGATGGGGCACGCGCTTGCAGAGCAGCACTTCGCCGATTTCGAAGAAGTTAAAAAATGGCTCGATGAATGGTTTAGCTCAAAGGAGGAACTGTTCTTTTGGAATGGCATTCATAAATTGCCTGAGAGATGGACAAAATGTATAGAATCAAATGGCCAATACTTTGAATAAATAAATTTTAACTATCCATTCTAAGTAACGTGTTTTCTTTAGCGAAAAAACCGGAAAAGAATTACCGACACACCTGGTATAGTAATTTTTCAAATGTCACAACTGTAACAAACACGTTTCAGTGTACCTATTGTTATTGCTATCGTTTTAACACAATTATCAATTTTCTGTAAATTTGACAGAAATCGTTTTTAGAGGAATTACGTTTTACTGTTATTATAGAGAAATACCGGGTGATTTTTTTAACTTGAAAGTTTCAAGTATATCGAAAAATAAGTATGTACTTTATGAAAGAAATTACCACAATTAAAATTTGCGGACATTTCTCTACGGCATTCTTTGACGAAATACATTAGTGCTAAAATTAGTTCCTCTCTCTCCCTTTTTGTAGGTGGGATGGGAGGTAATTTTTAAATCTTAAATAGGAACCCCTTATTTTATTGCGGATTCGAATTTCATGACAAAAAATACTTAGGATTTGGGCGGAATTTTTTTTTTCGATTCACGATAGATGGTGGTGTAATCATCGAAACTCAATTTCTCTATCTATCTATTCAGCGACCATTGAAATCACGATCAAGTACTTCACGTGCTATCAGCGAATAGTGTGCTGGATAACCATCATATTGAGACCAGATATTCTGTCGCACTTTTAAGTTTAAATCTTCAGGTAGCGTTGGGGATTCGTTTCCCAAAGTGTCTCTCTTGTTGACGTTATCTGATTTTGGACATCAACGCCATGCAGATATCGATGTAAAGATACGTGATATGTATGATATTTACGATGTTTTAACATTTTTAAAACATTGGTCTGGAACAATCCGGAATCGCAAACTATTTCTCTTGTACAAACAATTTCATTATTTTCACCAGTGACTATTGCTCGACAAGTCTTTTTTTCAGTTGAATACTTGAATTGTTTGACAGTATAGTAAAATGAAAAACATGACAGCTCCCAAATAACCCAGAACCATTTCAATTCTCTCTTAAACAGTTAAATACTTCATTCTGAGTAGTAGTGAGTAGTATTAAGAGCCTAACTGAGACAGGTCTTTTAGTTTTCGAAATAATCTTCAAACTGAGTAAAATAAGTTGTTTCTTAAGGTTATTTCTTTCTTTTGTATTGTTTTACAATTACAAGAAACACGAATGGAAGAGAAAACGTAGCATTGAAAGTGAAGCAAATTAAGTTTCGTTGTGTCATCTATGACGAATCGAAAAAAAATCAGACAAACCCATATTTTTTGTCATAGATTCCGAATCTGCAAGAAAATATAGGCATCCCCATATAATAATTCAAAGTTACATGGCACACCACCTACAAGGAGGGAGAGAGGGGGACTTAGTATGTTTCCTTCGCAGATTAAATTTTAATTACGGACATCTTTTTCGGGAAGTGCTTATTTTTCGAGGTATTTGAAAATTTCAAGTTAAAAAAAATCAGTGGGTATAGTTTTACCTAAATATATGAAAGTGTATAACGTAAAAACCAAAGTACTATTTGTTTTGATATGCGGAATATGCCAACTTTGTAGTACGGTAGCATTGCCCGACTAGTAAAATTGCGTTAAGATATACAGTCTAAGTTGCACGTTAAAGATATATTTTTGTACATTGTACATATACACATGTACGTACACTATTTCTTTCAACAGATAGATTACACTAAAGTTCCGGCACAATCTGCACCGTACTAGTTTAATGAATTAGCCCGGAACAGCAGTCATACAACGGTATGACTGCCCATTATCAACGGATAATGGGGATCTACGCATCCTCGAAACAATTGTTCCAAACCGACTAAACTTGTGTGGTGCGGAGTGTGCCGATACCATAGTATTGTTTACCATACTAGCTATAAAGTCCACAATTAAAGATATATTTAAATAAAATTACCATCTGACACTAATTTGTTACATCCGTCGTTTTATCACACAATAAATCGGGATCCTTAATTTGACGTTCAATTTATATTCTTCAAAGAGCAAGTATAGAATCTAAAATTTTATTTTCCATTATTTTTGAAGTTTCTTTAGAAACACAAATGTTCTCGAAGCGCCAGATCCAAATTAGCAGAAAGATCGATTACATAATTACCTAAGTATACCACGAAATTCGGAGTTTTCGCTCTCCAAGAGCCAGTTCAAAAGCACGACAAAATTTAATATAACATATTAAACATTTTAATATTCCTTCCAATCGAAAACAACAGGAACTTTCTGCAGAAAAAAAGGACTATTCGGACTACTGATTGAATTGGAGTTTTTACTAACAGGGCCGCGATGTTATTGCGTCCCAAATATTCCGTTTCAATCTATTCTACGTTGCAATGACGTTATATAAATTTGAATAATTTTGTTTGTGAGTTTGATTGGACCTATAAAGGATATATTGTACCCGGTTACACGAAAGAGGTACCAGGGGGTGTTCTATCTAAAAGGGCGGAAACAGTATGGCTCAAATTTCGTAATGATTTTGATAGTCATCTCATAACAAAAATATACTGTTGACAATATCGTATTATTGGTTGCCAGCTGTCGGATTAATTAATTAAAGTTGTGTGGTGCGCAGTGTGCCGATACTTTTTGTTGTTTTCTTAAATCTATTTGAAAATGCTTCTTCTAAGTTTAAGTCTCCTTCCTACTAATTCTACATTTTTACGTCTCTCTTGATTGTTTTTATTAATATTTTGATTAAATATACTAAGTTCCTCATATGGTACCTATTCTGATGAAGCTAAAGCTCTTAATCACTAGAACTCCAAAGGTTCACTTAGCACTCTGGCGGCTGAATAGAAAGTAGTTCCTGATTTTTCCCATGTTCCTTTCGAATTTTCTTCTACATGCCTTTCTTATGGCGCCCTCATGTTAACCATCCAAATAGCAAACTTCTATTAATTTAAATTGTATGCCATTTGTAGTAGCCGTAGTTCCTCCACTATTTCCGGCTTCAGGAATAATCACTTAATTTTTAGTTCGGTGACAGGTTTGCCATATGTGTTTACTTTATAAAATGATAGTAAATCTAACAATAAAGGCTAGACCAATGATACTGCAATCTTCTAAGCTTTGCATAAATAGCAAACACAAAACAAATACGAATCGATAATTTTCAGTTACAGCTTATTCATTATTTTTGTGAAATAAAACGCCTAAATGCTGTTTGGTTTTATCATGTCGACTATGGTAAACAGATAATTATGAACATGATGTATAATTTAGGTGATATTTCTTTAAAGATAATGGTGTAGGTGTCTAAAGAACCAAAAAACAATTTCCGAGAGAATGCATTTTCTATGTAATAGAAGAAATAACGGATTCTTGGGTAATTAATTGTGTAAGTGCTCGATCTATTGAACAGCGGGTTTTTTAATCAGTAACAAGTTCATTTCAATAGTCTTCTGCTTTAAGTGGGATAATTTGAAACGAATCGTTTCCGCCTCATGCTTCTGTTGTAAATAATTGTCATTGGCGCCTGATATAAAAAAGGACGACGGAAATTACGTTTCAAATTTTAAGAGAAAGGAACCCACTTTGAATTTAGAGAACAATACAAAAAAGAGAAACCCAGTCAATTTGAAATTACTCATTTATTGTACGTGAAAGGGTCTCATTTCAATTTCATACTTTATCACCACTTATAGTAGTATAATTTATACATTCTAAGGAGAGATTTTCAAATTTGGTTTAATTTTTTATTTAGTGCCGTTGTTTACTCATATTCTTTTGCTGTGCTGTTAAACTGGTTTGGAAGTTATTATACTCAATGAAAATATTTCAAAAATTGTCAATAATATAATGCAACTCTCTCTGTAGATCTTGCTATAGCCGAAAATACAGCAGATATCATCTAGGCATGCAAACAGAATTCAGTTTAGTTAGCAAAAGACTTTCTCTATGTGAGATGGCGTGTTCTCCTGTTGCTATTATTTGGGAAATTTCACCCACAATTGCGGTTTTTAATTTTTCACATGTTAAAAACCGCTATTGAAGTACATAGTATTGAAGAATACTTCAATAGTACGTAGCTCTATTCTCTGTACCTCTGAACTTATTAATTTACAATGATCGTACCTTGGAGTATTTGCTCTTAAAGTTGTGGTGAAATTGGAGCTGAATTCTATAAAAGGCTCGATCATATGATCATATACCACATATGTTCTTTTAACCGATTATATTAATCATAATCAACATATTAAGCCATGGAAGGCTTAATATGTTGCTCTGTATTAAAAGACTTAATGCAAACTTCGTTCCTTTCTCTACGTATTCAGAGCATCTTTATCTTGTCATTCTTCCCCAGAATCGCAGTTTTTTTGTATTTTTCTGGCTATAATTATTGTTTCTTACATGTCTACTTGATATACCAATGTTCTTATCCCAACGATAATCCATAACTGCGGAACCTCATTCGAGTGATTGAATTGCAAATTGTAGTCACTAAGGTGAGATTGTTAATGACATTCACTCGCTGACTTAAATCGATTTGCGCAACCATTTTAAGAGAAAATTTTCGTGGGGGTCTGGTTTGCGCATACAATCTGAACCTTCTTTCTTCAACATAGTCTATCACAGTAGAACAGATTCAATTCAATCTACCGGAAATCTTATTTAGCGGGAATAGTTGCTATACTGCAAAGCATCTTGTATGATTCGTGGACATACGCTAACCGCATTTCAAGCATAATTGTAGGCCTAAATAGTATGTCCCAGTTTCCGCAAGTACACACCTTCGGAAAGCAAACAATGAGGTTGGTCGATTTCAAATTGCAATGTTTTGATAATCTTATTCCTGGAAAATTTAAAATAAATGTTTGAATGAATTTTTTAATGAAATGCAATTTCAATTGCAGAAAATGTATTTCTATATTCTTATATATTACATTTCAGTTTATCAAAATGTGTCGACTTCTAGCAAGGTCCTTGGCGTTTAAATAAATATTACTCGGATGGTAATTCCACTTCGTTTAAGGTCGGACAACTTGCCCATCCGTGATTGTTCGTCCCTACTGCTCATCGCTCAATGTATTTTTTCTCTAATAATTACATAATGAAATACAATTTTTTCTAACCAGTCTACACAAATATGTATGTTATTGTTGTATTTTGCTCATACTTGATCTTAGAATTGTACGATCTGACGCAACGTCATCATCAATAATTCACACACACATATACACAAATAACCGGAACATATTGTTTTTTCGAAATTGGGCCATAAATTCACATTTTATAAATCGAGATGGCGTGTGCTCACGCTAGACATGGTCCCGGATCGGCGGGACGTCCCGACATAATTTCAAGATTACCCCGGGCCCCGCGGATACTTAAGTAAATAAACGTCTCGCTCGTACAACTCCGTCATATTTCATTCCTTTTATGTCTGTATTCCGAACGGTTCAATCAATAATCGGCACGGAATAAAAACATAAACACATGTCACAGTCATCGTATATTGGACGCTGGACTCGTTACACATGTTTTAATATTTTTGTTCTTATATACGTTGTATGTACGCTTGTCTTGCAGGAATTCTTTATTCGCACGCACGGTATGAGGATGCATTATCGTGGGGTTCGAGATTAATTGTGCGAGGAAATATTACACTGTAGTCATCTCCATGTAGTCTGGAAAAGGCGTATTATAATCTAACAACGAATGCAGTTACCGAAATTGTTATAACTTTCTGTTAACCTCATCAAAAGATTACATCACTACCATTCATAATCGACTCGCTTAATATGCAATAAAATCAAAATCAACAAAACAAAACAAATGGGTTAGATGGAGGAAATGTATTATTAATTGGATAATAAATAATGTAAAGGGGCCAATATTTTACAAAAATATGGATAAGTTGTGAATAGAGATAAAAACAAATAAATGTATATATAAAAATAAATCAACAACACCACAAAACTAAAAAAACATCTGAATGCAAAATTAATCAGGAAACGCCAAATATGTGCGAGCCATAACATTTTTAATAGGATCCGAGATTATTTTAATTTGAGGAATGCAGTGAAGAAAGAAAAAGTTTTTAGGGAGTATTTAAACCGGTTGTTCTTATCTTGTCCTTCCGCATTGTTTGAAGTAATCAGTTATTGGTTGTGAAATGATTTAATTATAGCAGTTATTAGTGGTGAGTTATTATTGAGTGTTGGAAATAAAAAAAAATAGGTATTGAAACTAGAGTCAGAATTTATGCTTTACACGAAACCAATGCATCCAACACAAATCATACGGGTCTGACGTATTGACATTTGACTAGTTTGTATGTTGTTGAGTTGGAAAAAAGTGAAAGAGCAGTATGTGCTACCAAAACATTAACCATGGAAATTGGTATTATTATTACTTGGAGTTGCTCTGCTGATGATCGAATTGGCATATTTCTTAAAATCGACGGAATATTGACGACGTCTGTTTGAGCATTTTATAAGAAAGTGATGTACTCAAAGAACGCGAAAATTATTTCACGCTAATTATGGCGACGGATTCGTATTTCAATAGGACTCTAAGCACACTGTAGTCAAGAAGATCGATTTTTTAATGGGACGAGGTTCTTTTCAAAACAATTAATTAGGTAAAAAATATCAAAGAAATTCTAGATTTCCCATAATTTACCAACGCAAGTCAAATTCTATTAATTAATTAGTGTTTTTGGCGTGTATGATTAAACATTGTCTGTCGAAATATTAGGCATTGAAAAGTGAATGCTCCTGTCATCAAGGTTCCCGTGGTGTAATAGTTAACACTCGTTCGGTAAGCAGGAGACATCACGTTCGATTTTTTTGCCGGACGAGCTCGGAATTACCAAAGAAATTTTCGATTTTCAGAATTCAGTGACCTACGCTAAATTATGTTAGTCAATAGATTGTTTGAAGAATAAGCTCAGACACCACAGAGACCGTATTGCAAATCGGCTGAACTAATATGGGGCTATTTAGACTAAGCTATTAGCTGGATCCTAATAATTTACTATGCAGATATTCGGATCTTAGTGTCATTATCTGGTTCCGTTTTCCGGAGTTCGGATGCAGATCCAGATTTGTTGTCTGAAACCTCCAATTCGGTTTTATCCGAACTCTCGGATCCGAGTTATAGTAAACGATAGTAGTTTCGTAATAAACCAATGTAATGAAGAGTAATTTTGAATTGTACCATGGAGATTTAATATTGCTTTGAGATCACGGATTAAAAAAAAAATTGCATTTTCCCATATAACATATATTCGATAATAATTGTTTTCGTTATTACACTTTCTGCATTGCAAAATAAGAAGAAAACATTCGTTTAATGAACGCGAATAGATCTTGCTTATCATTATTGGTAATAAACGTAGGGAGAATGACACTTCTACTTTACTTTTACTTTGAAGTAGGAAGTTATTAAATTTACATTAATTTCACGAATAGAGCGACATATAAATTAAATCAATGAATACGTATAGTTCCATTCAGTTCTCCGAAATTTGAATAACGGATTTGGAGCCGAGAACTGGGTAGCGGATACGAATTCGAGTCCTCGACAGTGGGTCTGAAACTTAGGACCCGGATATTCTGATCTCGGGTAACAATAACACCAATTTAGAGAGAGAATTATGAAAATCATTCTCAGCTACCAAAGAAGCACTTTGGAGAATCTGGGATGGATTCCATAACGGTACTATTAGTAGAAATGCTTCGTAATTTTAGGGCCGCAATAAGGGGTAAAGTCGGTTATTTTGACGAAAAGGAAATATAATTTTATCTGTGATATAATTTGGATTTTTGCGACGAATGGTATTATGAATGAAATAATCCATGATTATTATTCATTCTTTGGACGAGTTGTCATCTAAAGTGTTATATTTGTTACCTAATTCACTTTTATAAAAAATTGAGTTTTCTTAGGCGAAACGATAGTTGCACATAGCAAAGTTTGAAACTTTGCGTCGAAATGTGGCTGAACGTCATATTACTTGGGATAATGAATAAAAGTAGGATAAGAAAAGTATAAAACGAATGACATATTTTTCTTAGTGAAACATTTCTTACGCCCAATCAAAGTAAAACACCTTTGGCATTGTTTTTACAGCATTTTATTATTACATTTCGCCTGATGGTATCATCAAGAGGGTGAAACTAAAGTTACTAACAGAAAGACTAAGATGCCAGCGCTAGTGTCTGGCGAAACGTCAACTTGCATTAATTCAAGACCATAGCCTACAAGCCCGGAAACACGTACTAATTAAAGGCATACCGGTTTTCTTGTTGAATTACGACAATGCATTTGGTATTTATACTTTTTATTCTACATTTTAGTTATAATCTCCTAATGATGATGAAGTTCTACAGATTTTACGAAGCCGCAATTCATAGTGTTGAAAGACTGCTGGAAGAGTGGTTGCAACAACAGGAGGTTGAGGCGCGTCAAGTTTACGGGGTTCGAAATCTTTGGAGAGCTCTTGCATATGGAAAATCGTCGAACAAATCGGTTTTTGTTTATAAGACCTCTTTTTTTAAATCTCCAACAGATATATCGGTTCAATTATGTGTGACGATGACAATTGTTACCTTACTTTTTTTGACAAATGTTAACGGAAAAGTAAAATATAGAAAAGTATGTGGTAGGTTCTATTAAAAAATGTTCATTGCTTCTTTGTTCTAACAAAAGATTACTACTAGAAAAATGGTTAATTAAGAACAATAATCGACTAGTTCCCGGATTACCACGAACATTATTTTGTTGCATTATTTATTCTTATTATTTTTTATTTCTATTTATTATTTATATGAAATGTTTGTTTATATATCTGGTAACGTAGTTTTATAATAAACAGTACAGAAAAATATAACGTAGTGGTAGTCAAATTAATCAAATATCTGAGACATGAGCTACACCCAATACGTTTGTAAAATAATAATAATTCATGCCTTTACGTCCCTTACAACTTTCCTCAATTATATCGGCCGGGCTTAAGTTTATTATTACGCTTGTGTCCGTGTAGCGTTAAGATGTTATATTTAGAGCAAGGAAAATTACGTAAAGCCTTGCCCTGAGAGTTGCGAACCTAAGGTTCGAACCTACTACTCTGAGACTGATAGCTAAGCACGCTAGACGCTGTCGTTTTAGTTTTTCGACTGGCACTTAAAATTACTTTTCACCAATACATTTACATCGTTTGTTATTATATATATATATATATATATATGTTCCCCTGTACAATTTTCTTAAGGCTATACGTATAATTTTCTCTATCCCGTGCAAACTAAATAATTGCTGATATTAGTAATTCTCTAACATTTTGTATACTTTATACGTATCAAATCTGATATTGTACTACCTATGTAGACAGCGTTTATCACATTATACAAGATTGCCGATTAAAATAATTAACGCCGTTTTTATAAATACTTCAAGGAGTGTTGTTACGAGAAACATATATAGTTGGGGGAGGAAGATTCTGTTGATAGGAGGAGGCTAGGATGCGCGCTAATTAGGGCGCCGTTAGTTAAACTACAACACGTCAGATTGCTGCCCAATCTAATTAGGACACAATTTGTTAATGTGTTTTATCACAGCTGCGATTGGATTCGGATAGACTACGAGGATGACGAGGTAGATGGTGTATGTCTACCAAGTTCTACCCATCCGCTCGAATTAAATGTAATGAAATTATAAATCCATAGACTGGGAATTTAGTTACGTTTACTAATGACGCTATATCTATATACGTACCGTGAATATCTTGGATAACTGTTCAAAACGAAGTAGTGTTGGCCGAAAACGAGTTGTTGGGAAGATGTGCAAGTGAACTAATATTTTAAATTGCTGAAGCGTAGAGAATACTTGCACACAAAATTAGAGACCTATGAGAAATCGTTTTTCCCTAAAATCCTGGAAGATATTGAAATGGAAGAAAATGTTGGCTGCTAGTTTTGCTTTATACAAAATGCATGAAGAGTACGTCCGTCTTTATTACTCGGGCTGTATGCTAGAGAGTAATTGAATATTTTGGGAATGTAATATAATGTCAATTGTTCCGATATACTGCGTGCTTCATAAAAATGGTGGCACCTTAGAATTCACTTATTTAAATGGAACACCCAGTATATTTTCATGTTATTAAAAATCCGTATTTATACTCAATTCATCCCCAGACTATGAAAGTAACCTGTTTTGTGGTTTTGGAGTTACACCTGTTTCTGTTAAAAAAATGGAAATCACATATTCCAAAGAAAATATTCCTACGTCCAAACGCATTCAATTTTAGCAATAAACTTTGTTATGTGGATTGATTGAGACTTGGTGACGATGTCATTAAATTGTTTTCATCCTACATTGTACAGGGTGGTCATCAGGAAAGTATTGACTTTACCAACGGTAAAATAAGTGGAAGTCATGCGGAATTATATTCTGCAGCAATCCATATTAGGCTTCCCTATATTTACTTTTAGCGGTTTCCACAATAATCCAGAATAATCAAAATTTGTTACGAGTTGCTTCGAAGGTCGTTCAACAAGTCAGAGGAAGATAGAAAAACAAGTATTTTCTAGTTATACAGTTATTATTATAACTGTTATTACAGTACATATAGTTATATAGCTATAGTCTATTTTCTAAGTATAAGCGATAACTTTTCCATTCGACGTGAACCGTTGTTCGCCGAGTCATTTTTTCAAATTTGGGTATAAAAAGAAGTCACTGAGGGCCAAACTATTGTTTGTCCTTTTTCCAAGTAATCGGTGTAGATGATTCCTTGCGCATCCCCATCTTCGTATTTTTCGGAGCCCGTTCGCCTTCAAAAGCCACTGTTTCGACCGTTTCTTTGTTGTCTGTTGTCTCCAGAATGTAGTAGTGATGAATGTAGTAATGAAACAAATGGCGCAAGTTGTCAAGGTATGAAAAGTACATTCAAGAGCATTCGTTTTAGATAAAAATCAATACCCTAGAGATTATGTCGTAGATATAACTTTCATACTAGGCGAAACAGAAAGGAATCTTTCAAGCCAGTAGAATTAACAGTGAAAGATATTCGGGCAGGGTACATCTCGAGAAACTAATGGCGAGATTTATTGAACCGTTAAGTGTCGTTTAAAAAATTAGAAAAGACAAGAGGAACGAGAAATTAAAAAAACCAGTTGAACATTCTGCTGGCAGTTGCTGAAAATTCAAATGCTAGGCAAAGAAATGTAAGTAAGAACATATGTGGGAGTGGATGATCTGTTCTACGAATATTAAAGAAAAATTATTTACATCTTTACCATATTCAGTTATATTGGGAGCTTACTGAACAGAATTTCGGAAAACGTTTTGTAACTGGGCCAAATTATAAATTACGAGAAGATTCCTATTTTATTTTCAAAGTGTTAGTCTTTGACAAAGCAACTTTTCACAAAAATGGATCGGTAAGTAAGCATAACTTTTATTATTATGCAGATGAAAATCCTGGAATTTTGTGCTGTAAACATTTGAGGAAACATAATCGGTGACTATGTTGTAGGACTACATATTTTTGAAAATAACTTAAATGAATTGTAATGGCGTTCTTACAAAATGAACTACCACGGTTATTGGAGGATTACAGAGCACCACCACGCTAATCAATTGCTGTATGAGGTTATGAACACGTACCTCGAGAGATGGTTGGGAAGGAATGGTTCTGCAAGGTGACTGCCTAGGCCTCGGGATCTAATTCATCTTGATGTTTATTTAGTATGGAGAGGGAACATCTGAAGAATTAAGGCGAATTCAGAAACCGTTCACAAATACAGTCAATCTTTGTTTGCAACAATTTTTGGAATTTAGATGTGGGAATATTTTCTTTGGGATATGTGATTTTTCAATTTCTTTAGAAACAGTGCCACCTTTCTTTATACAACACCCAGTATGTCGAAATATATTTTCTAAATGTGCACAATTAACCTGACTCTCAAAATATCAAATTGCAGTCTAACATACAGCCCGAATAATATAAGGCGGACCTAATATTGCTGCACCTGCTCTCTGAAGCGAAGTAGAATATACCTTTTGGGTCTTGCCATTCGAATAAACCCGTAAGTGATACATATATACAATAATATATCTTCATCTAGTAACACTTTTAATATCTTATCAAACCATTTTTCGAAATCAAGAGCATGCTTTCTCTCCTTCATGTTATTTCATTGCATTTAGTAATTTATTTAATGCAGGAAATTAATTTTTACAAAAACTGCGAATTTTTATAGAATGTGTGTTTAGGTAACTTCTCCTTTGTCCTTATACTCCTTTTTATTGCGATACAGTGTTGATTCCGCCACAGAGAGTAAAACACACAACAGGTAACGATAATTGTTCATATGATAACCTATAACTGTTACATTTTTTTACAATGGCAGTTACCTTCATTTAATAGAAGTTTTAGGTATTAGGGCGACTAAAACAAATTCGTCGAAATGTACAGGGTGTTTCATTTAAAATCAAGAAGTTGTTATCGACCGAATTTTGTCCACTCTCACATTTATTTGGTCCAACCTGTATAACTGTGGACATTTCGATGGTGTAACATTCCCCAATACAAATAACTACAGCTAAATTATAATAATAATAATAAATAATAATAATAAGTTTATTCGTCCAACAGCGAAAGCCAATTACAGGACAACTTAATACAAAAGAAAAAAAAATACATGTGCAGTATCCTAATAGCTACAAAGTATAAATAAGCGAGCAAAATAGCGATACAAAAATACAAAAACCTTAGTACTAAGAAACATAAATAACTTACAGTTCCAAGTAATTGGAATAGAAGACATTAAAGTTCTTTGTCATAACATAAATTGAAGACTTCATCATAATGTTTGTCCTAGCCCTTGGTGTATTAATTATAGCACCATATCTAGTACTATGCGTTGGGACATTAAAATTAACCGCAGCAAGCAAGGATGGAGAATCAATTTTGTTTTGTAGCTATTTAAGCATGAAAGTGGCACTACATCGCTCACGGCGGTGAGATAAACTTTCAACATTATGATGATTTAACAAACTAATGTAATCTACATTTCTTTCAGGGTACACACCACTTATCTTAAAAGACAAATATTTAAGAAATTTTCTCTGTATTCTTTCAACAGAAAGTTGTTGATTAATGTAGTAGGGAAACCATACCAGGGATGCATATTCCAGTTTACTACGTACAGTAGCATAATAAACAGTTTTAATTGCAGATATATGATGGAAAGACTTACATGATCTTATAAGAAAACCTAAAGATCTGGACGCTGACAAGCAAAGCGTTATTACATGTTGAGAAAAAGTAAGCTGTGAATCAAATAATACACCCAAGTCCGATACTTCAAATTTTCTGATAATAGATTCTGTGCTTAGAGAATAGTTAAAAAATACTGGAGAAATACATCTAGTGTAAGATACAACTGAACACTTGGCAATATTCAGGGAGATTCTGTTCTGTTTACACCAATTATCAATAAGGGAAAGATTGGTCTGCAGTTTTACGCAATCCATTTCTGTATTAATTACGCTATATATTTTTAAATCATCTGCATATGCCAGTGACTCACAGTTTAATTTCAGAAGCAGATCATTCAAAAAAATGTTAAATAATAAGGGACCAAGGTTTGATCCCTGCGGTACCCCAGAGGATATAAGAAAGTGCTCAGATGAAAACCCATTATAAAATACATAACCAGATCTGTTGTTGAGGTAAGAAGACATTAACCTTAGAAGTGAAGGGCAGAAACCAATATAGTCTAGTTTCGCAAGAAGTAAATTGTGGTCGATAGAGTCAAATGCTCTTGAAAAATCTGTATAAATGACATCAACTTGCTTGCGATGGTCAATTGCAGATGAAATGAATTGAGTAATATTTGTCAAGTTTGAGACGGTTGACCTTGCAGCTATGAATCCGTGTTGCTGTTCAGATATGTATGATTGAACATTAATGTAGATTTTAGTAAACAATATACGTTCAAGAACCTTAGCAAAGTTTGATAAGATGTTTATTGGGTCTATAGTTAGATATGTCAGAGTAGTTACATTTTTAAATACAGGCATAATTTTGCTTATTTTCCACACATCAGGGAATTGAGATGTTGACAGAATTAGATTAAACAGTATAGTTAGTGGAGAGGCGAATACAGAAGCACAATCACGCACTAGGAAACTTGGTATGGAATCATTACCAGCAGTCATATCAGGTTTAAGATGCTGCGCACTCACTCTAACATCTTTTCATAAATGGTTCCAATATTGAAAGTGGGATAATAACTAAAAGGAACTGTTACTACACTACTACACAAATTATATTCATTAAAGCGAAAAATTATGGAATGTGGTTTTACTACTCAACATCAGGACAGCGGGATATTTTAAATTAAGTAATTTAACAATTAATTAAGAAAGAAATTTAGTATATGATTTTAGGCTACTGAAAAAATTGGCTGATTCGTGTAAAATACTAATGTAATTTTGATTTAATATGCACTTTTAATTATCTTTATTATCTTGTAACTTGCGAATGAGAAAGCACATTAATTCTGTTGTATGAAAACGTTCTTGCTGAGTTGTCCTTCTGACGCGTATTTACAACATAATGACTGCGATCACAAACTTTTAATTACATTCTTTACCATCGTACAATTTTCACGAAGCGATTTCGCTTTAGTGAAAATTATATCAAATTTTGTACGCTTAACAAGATGCTAATGCATTCGGTTTAACAATTATCTACTCGTAAAGATGTAATTTTGTAAAATTTATATACACATGTTACAATTCACCTCGCACCGTGTCGATCCAATTTAAAACGTTGAATTCTGAGAAATTCGCATCTTTTAGAACAGCTGCAATGTTTCGTATGATCAGTTTGATTACGGATGTGCATAAAATTAAAAGTGGTTTTGCATGCGCTTACATTGGTTATACATATTTTATGATTCAGGTGTAGTTTTTAGCAATTTATAAAGATGGATTATAGCATCCACGAATTAAATATATAATAGGAGCAAATTGGAAAACGTTATTTGCCAAATAATCTTTTGGTACGAAGGTACGAAACAGTTTTTTCTTAGTAAAAAAAGTCACGTTTCGTTTGATGTGATGTTGAAATAAAACGCCAGTAATACAATATGATCATAAGGAACGTGATTGGGGGGCTATGCACGTTTTTAAATTGTTTTTCTGTGCTGATTACAACTATATCTAACAGTTAAATCCAAGGTTGAAATCCCAAATTATGTTTGACACTTATTTACAAGTTTGACCATTAATTTCATTTGATGTTTATTGAGGTAATTTTTAAATCATAAAAACATGTTTATCACAGATCATCAAACATTTATCATTGGAGGTTATCTACTGCTTTTGTAACAAACAAAAGCAGTAGAAGCAACTATGTATGGATGAATTGCGTCTTTAGTATCTACAATTTGCGATATGATATCTTGATTTATATCAACAGAAATTTCATGAAACTGCGGTACCTCGCAAAATGGTAGACTGAAGAAAAGAACTATTGAAACTATTGCGTATGTGAAGAGCCGTACAGATCATTCACCTGAAAAGTCAGCTAGAAAGCTTTCACATGAAAATAATCTACCAGGCGGCACTTATCAGCATATTCTTAGAAAGGATCGAAAATTATCTAAGTATGTATATAAAATTCGTGCTGTACAAGAACACTTACTCCCTTGGTCATGTATCGAGAGCGCAATTAGTTTGAAATCCTTCTTATCAGTCGAAGCTTGGTTTAAACTTAATGGTTTTATTAATAAACAAGCCATGCGGATATGGTTTAGTGAAAATCCTTAGGTCACAAAGCAGAATCCATTGCATTCTGGAAAGGTTGGTATTTGGATAGCAACTTCAGGGAGAAGAATTATTGGTTCATTATTTTTGATTACTTTGTTTGGTTATTTAGATAACAGAACAAAGTACATTTTTCTTCACGTTCTTCTCATTTAACTGTTTTAGACCACCTGGTGCGATAGTATAATAAATGAGTGGAGTGGAAATAAAAGAAAAAGAAAATTCTAGTTTTGTAAATTTAGTTAGGTTACCGGTTTCGTGTTATGCAGTAAACTTCAGGCCAGTAATATTACTAAAGTTGTTATATGATGAAATTGAGAAACAGTGATATGTTAAGATTTTTGCGTGTATATTACGATATTCTTTTCAGTTTTCTCCCTTATTTTTAAGCTAAAAATATCAAAACGAAAACAGATATATTTAATTTTTTTTAATAATTTTTAATAAAACTCCTAGTAGATAATTTTTTTTATTTGTAGTATTATCAATATAATTTTAAAAGACATATTAAGGCATAACTTAGAAGATATTATGATAAACAAGCGGTCACAAGATAATACTTATAATTTAGAGAAAGGTGTTAAAGTTGTCAAAGAGAACAAAATAAAACATTCAGTTTGGTTACTATTCAATAATTCTGTACTTGCTTGGACCTCGTCACGCATTAAGTCAAAATTTCTTTGTAGTGAAAATTGGTCAAAAATTGTCAAAATAAAATGTATAAGTTGGGCAGCACAAACACATCAAAAAACCGTCGAAGTTATAATCTAGATGATTGCAAAATATTTCTTTTTATTAAAAAAAAAATGTATATGAAGAAAAGTGAGTAAAAATAGGTTCGCGAAACGTTAGGTCGAGCTTAACTCAATATCATACATCCAACAGTTGGCTTATAAATCAAGAGAAAGGAATCGGTAAAATTTTTAACAAAAATCAAAAAAATTGAGAAAGGGCGAGTTATGTTTCTGACAATATTTGAAATGTTGGAGTTGATTCGAATTGTGATTGGCCACTTAAGGAGTCCTTCTTACTTGCGAGTTGCTGTCTCAAAATCTCAAGAGAATCTGCCAACATAATTGCAACCACAGTTTTCGCCAGTAAGGATATACACGCATATCTTTTTATAAATCTTCTATTGGGTATTTATTATTGAACAACAGATTATGCAACAGGTATAAAGTTCTGAAGGATATCAAAGTGCTCTGGAAATAGAGTAGCAACCCTCTGGGAGCATGGACCAATGTATGAGAGTTCTTTTTTATGTAATTATGTTGTAGTATTGGAATCGTCATAGTAAACGGATCTTTTCGTTTTTGTACGTTATATCTTGTCAAGGAGCTTGTCAATGACTTGAGGTCACCATTGTGAGTATATTGTCGGTAAATCTCAAATACTAATTTATTTTGAGCATGCGAATGCATTGTTGTTTCTTGGTGCTGCTTACACAATATTGAAAAGTCCATTTTGACACGCTATGATGTATCCTTCGGTTTTCGAGTAAAATCCTGAAGAATTTAGGAAGCTGAAAGTCCATCTTCGTGACAAGACTTGACCGTCCATATTCTTATAAAATTGGCCGCGCATCGACTTTTCTTTTTGTTTTAAGTGTTGCCTTTAACAGCATTTGCTTAAATTTTTTGCTGTTAATTTTTCTAGTGTTGTTGTTTGCACGGTGTTCTTGGTAAATTTAATCGTAAATTATATGTTGTGGCTGTTCTTTCTGATATTTTAAAGAGGAACGCTCTGTCATTCAACTCGTGTTCTTCCTCTCACGCTTTCTCGCAGTGGATGAGTGTGGATGAAGACCTCTAGCTTGGGTCACATTTTTTTAGGTTTGTCTGTCAAGGCTTGAAATGTCATCTACGTTCCACTTACATACATCCGCATGTGCGGCTTATTATCGGCAACGCTAAGCTGTTAGTTACTTTCTGCGTTAGATTGAGCGTTCCAGATCGCCTTTACTTTTTCGCTGTAATGTTTTTTTAATTGAATTTTTAATTGCTAAGTGTTGTTTATGCTACGCTATGGGATTCTCAAATAAATGTATTCTTCATCGTTAGCTAGATGCTTGATCGCTGTTTCATCAATCAGCTCGAAGTCCTTTTGATCATTTGTTGCTTTATTTCGTATATGGTTAGCTGCGCAATTGTTATGGCTGAGTAATATTCCAATATCTCACGAAAAGTCTTACAATTATATTATCGGTTTCATGGCATTCTCGATTAGATTGGAGATGAATATCAATTGTTATTTCAAATAGAACATTCTGTATATTATGAATTCTTTGTATACCCATTTAAATGTAAGTTATATATCACATCCAATTTTGAAAAATGCAAACTTTCAATTCCATCACTATCTTTTCTTTAGTATTGGTTATGCAAATCGGTTTCTTATGAATTACATGAATAGCTATTTATAGTTGTCAATAAACATAAAAGTGTTGTATTGGTTGTTCTGAAAATTCAGGTGAAACACGGATATACTTAGCTACAAAAAGCAAAAGTAGACACGTTTTGCTTATTATTCTTAAATTTGCTTGTTTTCAAGTTATTCAAAAAAGATTGATAAGATCAATCTTTGCTTTAGGTTATAAGGTTAATTTCTTAGTAAATAGCAGCGTCCTTTGGCGAAGGATACTTTAAAATTACATGATATTTCCAAAATATATTTACTTCGAGAATAATTTAATATTTATGTTATACGTACATACATTTATTGTTTTATAATAACTCATTTCGTATATAAAATTTTTGTGTACCTAAACTAAATTAATCAAAAGTAAAATGTCGAAGGTGTTTCAACATTTTTCTATCACGCTTATTAACAGGAAGCAAATTAACCGCTTTTTTACGACAACAACGATAGCGTCGGAAATCATTTCGAAACCCGTTAATATTTAGTTCGGCGCATTGCTGATCAATATTAATTATTGGTTACTTTGATTGATACGGCGCGTGACGTGATTGGCCGGATTAAGCAAAAGGGGGTGCCGCACCCGCGACAATTTATACCCATTAGTTATCGAATTAAACAAACGAGATCCAATAAAATAGAATCGATACGAAATTAGAGCGCGAAATTTATTGTTTTATTGGCCATAATGTAATGATTTTTTGCCATAAACCGTTCGGTCGTAATAAATCAAAATTAGTTCTACACCTAATTTAAAGTAAAATTGAGTTGTATGGATTTTATTATACCTCCTAATGAAATGCCGAAGAACTGTTAGATTTAATGCTAACTACATAGTGTCCACAAATTAAAAGCTCCTAAGGTAGTGCTTATTTAATCTAATTAATAGTGTTGAATTAAAACCCAGAAACGTAAGGTATGAGAAAAGAAACGTGCGATTTCCAGAAGACTTGTGATCCGATATTTTCATATACAGAGTGACTGGCACATAGACGTATTCTTTCATGAATGTGTTAGTAGAGCTCTTTTGCATTTGAACGAACCATACTATGCACTAGTTTTCGAAATATTGTAATTTTTATGAAGAAAATCTTCTTATTATAAGCGATTTTTTTTTAATATAAAACAGAATTTGTAATGCACATTATGGTTCATTCGACTGCAAATTAGCTATAGTAACATATCCTTGACTCTGCGCTAGAAGAGGGATCTGGTGTTTCTTACGTAAAGAACAAGTAAAGGAACGCAGGTTGACTGAGGGTCCACTGCATATTAAAGTATTAATAGGAAATGGAGATGCTAGTTTTCTGTTAATTTAATTAGATGGAGCAAAAAAAATCAAGACCATTACCGGGTTGGTAACTGGACTGAATGAATAGAGTGGTATTTAAAAAAAATGAGATACTCAAGGCTTTCACAACGCAAAATAATGTGCATAATTATCCTTGGCGCGTACTATGCATTTTGAATTCTATATTTGTTAGGAGATCATATTAGTTGTGTGTGCTATGTAAAAATCCTGTGGAAATACCTACATAGTTCCTATAACTTTGCCTAAATAGGGGAATTACATTAATCCATAATTTCTACGTGCATAATTCTGCGCTGTGTAAAACAATCTTTACTTTATTATATGCTTACATACTAGCACGCTTGGAATAGGACAAGGAAGAAGTACAATCAACCCAGTGAATCAGATATTGTTATAGGATTAAATTCTACAATTATGCCAGAAGATTTTAAAGTTCTAGAAAAGATAAGGGGCTGCTAATATCTATATGACGAATATCTCAATACCAGAACTTTCCTCATATGCAACAACTTTATATTACAAGTTCCTAGAGGATTGTGTTTGTCAATTATTTTTGTGTGAACTTGGTTTTAAATAAAAATATGGAATTAAGAAAATCACAATTATTTTTAGCAATCTACTTACAACAAATTAATAAAACTTACTTACAGCTGTAAGTCTCCCATGTGTACATAAAATCCTCGATAAAGTCCTTTCTTTCTGTTAGCTGGAGTTTTTCGCCTCTTTTAATTGTTAGTTTCGTTTTTATTATAATAAACTGTTTTCTGCTGAAAATATTTATTATATCTAATGGTATTTTCGTCTCCACAGGGCATTATGAATTTCGACGATTTGTTGTGTATTTTTGACAAAAATTTTTATTTAAACGTAAATTGTTGAAAATTATGACTCATTATTCCCTGTAATGGAGTCCTTTTTTTTAAGAACAAAGAACTAATAATATAAATTATCAAAATGCCAGAATTGGAATAACAATGAAAGACTATTAAAATTCTGAAAATATAAAGCGAAATTTTTACATAAATTGAGAAATCAAATTTATTATGTAAATTGGCAATATTGGTTTCAATTATGCGCGCTTCATTCCAATATCCTATTACAAAACATATTGTTGCAATATACGTATAACGGCGAAAGAGTATTTATATTTATTTTCCTTTGAAGTTTTCATATTTAATTGCTTGCGGTTGCAGGTTTGCAAGGTGAAACTGAGTTTGTGGCCCCTTTTCTCGATTTTACTTAGTTTTGTTAATGTCTTTGTCTTACACATGGTAAGATCAGTTTTGTAAAAAAAAAAGAATTCAGTTCATGACTTTTAATGTGCAGCGGCAAATTCATTACCGCAAAACATAATTATATTTCTTCGAAATAAGTTTATTAAATGTATTGTGTGTTACCGCTTGTAATGCTACTCACATACTTTATTTGAAATTCTAAATTAAATATCGAAGCCGCATTGAATTTCAAAATTGATGTGTATTTTGTGCAAATTAGAATCATTAGTAGTTACCTTATTTTATTTACGAAGTGGATTTGAAATTATTACGAGGTGATTATGATTCCTCTTTCGTTAGATCAATTACGTTAGCTTTGCCTTTTTTACCAGATCTAGGAACCTGGAGAGCAATCCCGTTATGTAGGTTTCGGTTTTTGGGTATTTTGAGGCCATGTCCGAAAGTCGTCGAGCAGAACTACATGCTGCCTCCATCGTGCCTAGACTGTTCTTGTGTGTCTTGAGCATACAGTGTCCTGTCAGCAGGCCTACTATTATTCTAACGAATTTTTTGTTTCTGTCTAGTAGATCTGCTGTAAATTTATTCAATCAGAAATTGCTTGTCCTGTCTCTGATCTGGAATACTCTTTCACCACCAGACTTGAGATTTCTCATTTTTCAACGTTTGCTTTCGAGTTCATAGGAATAAATTTGAGCTCTCGTTGTTGAACCTACCGTCCTTTCGTTCTTCAGTTAAAAGATGGGGGATCCAACTGGTATTTTCTGAAAACCTATTCATAGTGCACAATCTTTCGTATTGAGGTCTTTGAAATGTTTAAGAACGTATCAATTTTGCGATATGTTACACGTTGATTTTCTTTGGTGAGTTGGCGCACAGCAGCGATGTGTTTTTGAGTGTCTTTGGTTGTCCTATCTTGGAATCGTCGCTGACATTGGGGCGTTAACGTTGGAATTCGTGAAATTGTCGACCGATGTGATGTTTCATTAGCTAAAACAAAAACCAACTTGACGACATTGTTGTTGAGACAATCCCCTCTAAAGTAGTAAAAAAATATTGCGCGAAAATTTTCTCGGCTCAATTCTTCAAAACTTTGGACTTAAGTTGGATAAATATCGAAATTAATTTTAACAGGCCACGTTTCATTAGTGCCGCCCGTTACGCGGCTGTATGCCAAACTAGAAAGGCAACCCTCGTCTGTTTGAATCAAATTGTGGTTTATGTTGTATGGCTTAATCTGCGCTGAAGCACTTGGAACTTGCGCTTTTCTAATGATTCTAAGTTAAAGACGATGAAAAAAAACGATGGCAAAGGGAATATTGTTTGTCATAATACAACACAAGGCATAATTTGATAGTAAATTTGGGAGTGTCCCTGAAAGATAATTAAATTCATTGAAGATTATTTGTTTTCGGAATAAATACGTAATAGCAGCTCTGCGTATCTGTACGTGTCGTCTACACAATCTGAAGAGAGAGTTTTGAAAATGCGAACGGAAAATATAATATCTAAATTTGGTTGATTAACGTGCGCGGCCCCGCAGCCGTCGTCGTCGCTCTGCGGCTGACTGATAATGAATCCTAAAAAGAAGTGGGTATCTATTAAAACTTGGAGTACAATGGCTGGCACAAAGGGCCTCAGCTATTGTGAGCATCAATACTGTACACATCACCTCAATTAAAATGTAATAAGAATCTCTTCTTAGGTAGAAAACTCATTAACACTGCGCAAAAGGGGCCGATAAATTAAAATTACAAAGAGGAGTTTTTAGTTTCTCCTCTTACGGGTCGTCTCGATTCCGCCGATCTTCTCCAGTTCTCTTTACCAAAGAAAATTTTAAAACATTTCCTTAATCCGGTAATAATCGATTAGAAAACGTTCAAAAGAAGAAAATTCTTTGTTATTTCGGCTTCACTGACAATTTCTGATGCTTGACGTTGAGTAAACGTGTATAGGATACTGTAAAGGAGAGATCGCGTGGATGTGTTTTAGGCATTTTTGTTAACGGTTCTCAAGAATTCAAAGCGAACAGTATACAAATTCAAGTTCTATTTTTTTGAAACCGTAAGTTTATGAACCGATGCATATAAGACAATTTAATTCATATCAAATGTTGTAGATTTTGTTTAAATCGAAGAAACGGGGAAAGAGTAAGAGAAGATTTGGAAGCATACTTATGATATATCAAAATTGACTCCTAACGGAGACACGGTATCAGGAATCACAAGATCTAGGATTCACAAGTACTTATTATACCTGGGGTCTGAAAGGATCTTCCATCCGTCAATCTAACGCCCGTCACATCACCATAGGTACATATTCTCAACTACTGAATTTTCTATCGAATGATGGTCTAAATTAAAATGTAATTTGTAACTATTTGAATAGTTACAAAATAAATCAATAATGATAGCAAGGATTGTGGAATAGTATGACAAACACAAAAGTATCGACACACTCCGTACCGTACAAGTTTAATTAATTAGTACATCACAGCTGTTCCGAGGATATGTCGAATCTCAAAACAGCTGTCTCGGATTAATTAATTAAACTTGTGTGGTGCGCAGTGTGCCGATAGGTTTGTGTTGTTTCCAAAAATAATAAGAGAAATGTGAAGTAAATATGTTTTTCAGATAATCATGATACCCCAATCACTTAAATTTACGTACCTGATTATTAGATTTGGCTTCTTGTAGCTTTCTTGCGTGTGGAAGTTTTACCAGACTATTTTCTCTAAATTATGCTCGGGTGGTGATATTAGTATTCAATAATAATAAGTTATTTTTTCTAACAAATGAATTATTTCTTTTAAATATTTTTTATAACCGCTTTTTCAATATACGATGTTAAAAGTGTAATTTCTAAGAGATTCGTACGAGGAAACTTATTTCCACAGACAAATATATATATATATATATATATATATATATATATATAAATAAAGGTTTGTACCTCTGCAAATATTGTCGCTACGTTGCATAATAAATAAATGTTAAACGGTTTTCCTCGATTTTATTCAAAACCTTTAACGCGCTTCCTGAAAATAGAAATTAATTGGTGATCATATTTTAAATAGTGTTAAATACATACATCACGGTGCACGAACACGTAGATACAAGTATGTACCCTAAAGATTAGAGTATCTAAAACAGGTCCTGGTAAGAGGAGATGAAATTTTAAACCTTGAATAAGAAAATCAAGCACCCTTGTACAAGGAACTGCACGGAGCGGAGATATTCTAGGGAAATCCATCAATCTTATAATTAATTCCATTCGTTTAATTCTTTTGAAGATGACGTTAATTCAAGTTGGGGTAATGGATTCTACTCGTGATTTATTCTTATACTTGGAAATATGTTTTGATACGATTCAGGGCGCTAAAATTGATGAATCTTTTGTAAACACAGTTAGAATATAGTAAAATGGAGAACGAATAAGAAAAAATCAATTTCAAACCTTGGACGGTTTTTAATTTATGTAACTACGGGAAAATCATGGAATGTTGAAGATGATATATCTTTTGTATTATATATTATATAATTAACACTTCCTCTTATAACTATGTTTATTTCTTGTGTTGTTCATGGTTACATCAGGGTTAAATAATCTCAGTAACTTTTTAATGTTAATTGCATGTATAAATGCTCTGTTACTAATAAAAAGTGCATTAGTGGTAAGTATTCATGGTATGATTCTTCTATGAATAAGTATTATTTAAGGGTGTTTTTGTAATTTTCATTGCATATAATGATTTTAAAAATGTGTAGTCAAAGTATTATCATTTTCTCCAACGTTGACATTACGCGAACACTCTGTGGTAATTCGTCACGCACTGAAACCCTACTTACCTGTATATAATCAGCACTTCAATTTACCTTAATATTAGAATAAAATTTTGTTCGCTATTTTACCTTTACTGTTTGCTTTTTGTTTGTTATATATGGACTGTATTTCAATAATAAAACTAGTTGTTTGTAATAATGTATTTCTATTGCAACGAACTCTCTTCGTACTTCTCTTCTCTCCCTCCTTTTGCTTATAAGTACATTTTTTTATAGATAGTGTCTTACGGTACGGTATGCACAAAATCGGTAGTGGTTAAAGTTACATAAATAAATCACAACAAATTTAAACACTAAAACACCTGGACTTGCTTGAAAAATAAAATATTTAGGCAACTACGTCCTCGTTCAATGGCGATTTGAATTAAACAGTCCTCTCGTCCTTCACTCCTCTGTTGTAGATAGCATTTCTCAAAAGACGGCTATTTGCGATACATATTTCGAATATACAATATTTCATATTCTTTCAATTAAAAATTAAAAATTTCTTATCTCAAAAAATATTATACGAGTTCTTATTCTATTGTCTTCTTATTTCCCCTTAGAGAGTATAGACAACTAACAAATATAGACATTTCCTGCATTACTTGACTTTTTAGCGACTAATACTTAATTCGCAATTATGATAGAAATAAAATGCAATTTATTTCGTACCTGTTTCCAGGAAAATGTTTCATCAGAAACGGAGAATTAAGAAGTGAAGAAAATGGAATGGCGATGATGTTTCTAGTAAAACACCAGACAAGGAAATGGGGGCCCGGGGCTGGATAAGCGGCTGAGGAATTGAAAATGGGCCAGAACAAGGATCGCTAGGACATTGGTACTCGGACCGCATTTCGGTGAACATTACTCTAAACGGCTTACCTTCGATGTTGAATTATTAATGTAGTAGTATATTGTTATACCCCTTATTAAAAAATCTGACTGTTTCCAAGTAATCAAAGGTTTAATAAATTATACTAAAGAGTAGGATATTTTTATGCCTGGTATTATCTATTTTTTGAGAGCAATCAAGGTACCTAATCCATTATTATTTACACTTAGAAAAATGGCTAATAAAACCTAGAGAATAAAGGCCAGTTAGTAACCTTTATCACAATGCTAATTAATAAGCTTTATTACGATTGCTACCGTTTCATACTTCGTACCGAAATATTAAATTAAAGGATAATTACAAGTTCTGTTTATTACTGTCAAAACATTAATTTTGGCTTACTTACAGTAAAGTGGGGTGTGTGTTGGTGTTTCCTTTAAGATACCTCCTTTAAATCCTGTTTTCTTCCTTTTAAGCTAATATTCCAGACCCCTTGCTAGTCAGTAGTCTTTCTTAGGTTATTAAGTTTTCTTGCTTATTTTATTCAGGATAGTTTCTGTATTACTTTCAGTAGTTCTAAGTAAATATGGTGCATTGAATGTTGATTAAATTTGAATTTCTAGGTATGTTTTGTTGTTATCAAAGGTATGCTTTTCCATCTGTCCACTCGTTTACTCATTGTTATAGTAATGCCAATCCAACGACTTGATACTTTTATGTTTGGTCTAACGACGATCATTTTCGATGTTGTGGATGACATCGTGAACTTCCAGTACCGGAATCCATATAATGTGTGTACGACTTTTGCGTGTTTTTTACAAAAAATATTCTGAAGATGTAAAGTAACTTGTGACTGATTATTCTCCCATAAAGTAATATTAACGGCGTCTTTTTTTAATAAAGAATTAATAGTGTAAATTATCAAAATGTCGAAATTTGAATAATTTTAACTAAAAGTAATCCGAATTCTGCAAATATTGAATACAGTTGATAATTAAGGAATACTGAAATTAAAATAATGAAAATTATTGAAAGAAGCTGTAAGTGCAGGCACTTCATCCCAATATCCCACGTGGAATGCTGTTGTAACTGTCTCTAGATATTATTATTAGGTATTGTATTTTTTTTGCCTGCTATTATCTATTTTTTGTGTGCTCTGCTTGCGATATTTTTTATAGTTTTAAGTTGAGGTAGTTAAAACCACATAAACCAAATATTAAAAGTCAGGATCAGCTTTTGTTATTTGCTATTTGTCATAACACTATCCTTTCCAAAAAAAACATGACTAACACATTGCCCATATTTTACTTTTTTAGGATCCCCTTAGCTCAGCTTACAGAACCAGGCTTTCTTCTAAGGAAGTTTAAATATAATGATAATGGTAATTTATTTATTATTTTGATACAGCTGTGTATATAAGTCGTGAAAAATCTACCACTAAAGTACAGTTAGAAAAAGAAAGTTTTCTGTATATACTTAAAAAATTAACTTAATTAACAAAGAAAGATAATATGAAAAAGATAAGCGAATGTACACAACGTGGACGATCAAATAGAGGATCCAACAATTAAGTTAAGTAAATTCTACATATAATTAAGACATCGCTATTAATGAAAGCAAACTAGAAATCTAGTAATAAATCCTTAAGAGCTTTTCAGATTCCTTTGTATGTTGAAATATCCTTAATGCGGGTAGGTAGATGGTTAAATATGCGAATCCCTAATCTGTCAGCAACGTTGCTAGTTACACACATCGCAGAAACAGGTACGTGCAAATTGTCTTTAATTCTAGTATTACTCTATCTAGCATATTTGATAAGTATATGACACTACTTCCAATACGTATATGTAGGGTAATGGTAATTAGCTGAAATCGCTTAAATAGAGGTCGACAAGAATCTGCACAAATATACACAAAAATAGTAGCCTTCTGAGAAATAAAGATCTTCTGCGCAGCGGAAGGGGCATCCCAAAGTAGTATTCCATATTGTATTATAGAATATATTTCTGCATAGTAAAGGGAAATTAAACAGGATTCTGATACTTGCGTCTTGAGGCATTTGAATGCACAATATTTATTGCGTATTTTTTGGCAAACTCTCGTTCCAACACAATTGAGATTCCGAGGAATTTAGAAAAATCGCAAGAAGTCAAAGCTCGGCCACCTGCTTCCAACTTCATCAATGAAACGTTTTTCTGGCGGGCATGGAATACCGTATACTTTGTTTTTTCCCAACTTAAAGATAATTTATTTTCATTGAACCATTCTTGTAATACATGCAATAGGTTATTTCCTATCACTTCGTCACTATCTATGTTAGAACCAGAAGCATAGAATAAGCAAAGAAGTATCACATTTAGTAATATATACACGTGATAAAAATAAAACAATGTGATTTATATACAGTGGAAATAAGACTGATCCGAGCACTGAACCCTGGAAAACGTAATTTTCTATGGGTAACCAGATTTCGTTAACTGTGATTCACCGCTTGTATCAAATACTCTTAACTTGACTAACTGTACCCGATCTTTTAAGTAAAATGTGGACCAGTAAGCAGCAATTCCCCTAATCCCATACACCTCTAGTTTGATTGGTAATTTTCTGTATTGCAAGCAGTCAAAAGCTTTTGGTAAGTTACAAAATACTTCCACCACAGTTCTTTGCCCGTCTGTTGATTCCTCAATAAAGTATTATACCTGTGTATTATACCTATGATGTTATGCTTTCTAGCATATAGTACTCCAACATTTTTGAAAATACTGATATTAGTGCAATAGACCGATACTCATTCAACTCTACTGTGCTTCCTTTCTTATGTAGTGGAACGATCTTTGATCTCTTTAAAACATCAAGAGAAACTTCATTCGCAAAAGAATAATTCACTAAATGCGTCAGAACCCCAACAAAATATACACTAAATTCATTAACGATTGTGGTAGCTATATCATCTGGCCCCGGTGACTTTTTATTTCTTAGTTGATGCATTACACTTATAATCTCCATATCTGCAAAAGAAGAAAGAAAAATTGAATTAAAATTTGATTGTATTCTGCTTTATAATTCCATTTAATACAATATTTTGAGCAGTTGATCGGGAAAAGCTATTGAATTTATTTGCCATTGCTAATGGATTGGAAACAATAGCGTAATTGTCATTAATAGATATGTTTTTCCTAACACAAGCGTTGTTACTGGACCGTTTGATTATTTCCATATAGGTAAATTTATTATCCGAAGAATGAATGAAGTTGTTAAAATTGATTTTTGTGTTATTTGTGACGTTTCCTTTTAACCCTCGGAAAATTGTGGAAACGCTTTTTGTAGAATAAATAGATCTTTCACAAATTGACTAGAAGCACAAACAATTGAATTTACCCATAACCTTGGTTGTTTATCGGTAACGGTGGTTTTACGACATTGAAAAGCATTATTATGGTGAACAGTACAGTATCAAGGAGAGCTGAAAACTTTGTGTAGACGCGAAACGCGCGTCTACAAATAGTGGTTGTTAGTAGCTGGTTTATTATTATTAATTACTAGCCATTAGTCAAAGCCTGCTACCTTCGCAGATCGTGGGACATTACTAACTGCTCACTTCGGTAGAGGTTGATATAGCAATTAATTTCGACATTTCCAATAATGAGAGTATTTTTGATTAGATACTCTCATCCAAACATGATACCTTTTTGACTATAATTACTGTAAAATTTACGACCACCGTATGCCCTTTGTTTTAACTATTTCTCGAGAACAATTGAAAGAATAACGAATTTGCAGCGTAGTAAAATTAAATTTTAAAGGAAATTTTCCAAAAGTCAGGATTTTTTCTATCGTTGCTTTTCGAGGTTACCTTATAGCCCAATTTGAGATACTGCTTCAGACTAAAACAGAAATCAGTACGGGGTATGGCAGAGCTTCCACCTAGAAGAGGTTGACGGCCATTAAAGATAAGGGCGCCGGGAGGCTTTTTAAGAAAAGCTGTCAAACACTTTGATGCACCTTCTCTTGCTTTGTGGGAATGCACGTGGCTTTAAAATCATAATGAGTTGTTGATAAAGAAATATTCATTAAAAATTTAGGACACCCGAGGAATCACGCAATGCTGGAGGAGGTTGTCCTTGGTTCCAAATGAAGTGGATGCTTCCACAATAGGTACCGAACCAAAATAAAAAAATATATATACTCAATAATCTACAAAGCAATAGTTTAATAGCAGGAAAGCTTCAATAACTTATGAAATAATTCTACAAATTCGACAACAATATGGTGCTGAACTTTACAGCATCTCTCTACAGGCAAATATAAAAAACAAAATTAACCAGAGAACACATGTACATGACTTAACAAAATACCGATACGGTAAAACAGATAACAAATAGGCGAAAATTGCAATCCTAAACCAACTAGAAGAAGATAGTACCCATGTGCATACCTTCTAATGCAATGAAATATTTTTCAGAATGTAATCAAAACAAAGCGTCCGATCGCAACGAGTCGGTAATTTTATTTGGCCGAACATACGCGTAAGCATCATACACAACAAAAACTAAGAAGACACCCTCAATATTGGAACGAACAGAAATAAACAATCACCGCTATTTAAAATAATCAGAACGCGTAGGAATAGAATCGTTACAATGAGAACGGTGTTTTGCTATGCAATTACATTCGTATTTATCCATTTCTTAAGGTTAACTATTTCAGTCAACCTAAAATTAGATTGTTCGAGTTTCGCGTGAATATGTTTGTGGTACGATGCCATTTAACTAATCTGCTATTTATAATTTGGAAACGCAAAAGTTGTTAGAATAATTTTTTTATTACAAAAATACGTGATCTTTTGTATAAACTTATATTAATGGTTTAAATTTTTGCGAAGGTATCAAATAATTGTGGTTACAGACCCAGTACAGCAATTTAATTAAATATAAACCCGTCTAACGGTACAATTTATGCCAATAGCTATTTATTTTTAATTTTATTACGTTCAACATGTTCGAAATAATATATGCGTGTTTTTAATTTCCTGACAAATAAAGTAGGCATGACAAAGATTCTGTCGTAGTAACGTAAATACATGCATACTAAATAAAATTTTAATACATTCTGAAAGACCGGATTAGCACGTGGCCTTAAGTCATGGCAAAATAGCATCAAATTAACCGAAAAAAAATTATTATTACGGTGAACTTTTGAGCAACAGGCCTACTCGATGTTTACGTGTTTTGTAAATTTCGCTACCGTGCTTTGCTTCACCGCCATTTACATCAATATTTTAATTGGTGGCACGTCAGAAGTTAGATACATTAATGAATCTAATTTTTACGTAAAATAAACAGAACATCGCCGTCGACCGTCAGCGTCGTCGCCATCGTGGCCCTCGTCCTTGTCGGCGTCGTCGACGTTTCTAAGGCGCATACCTTGTTTTTTTTGAGCATAGCGCTCGTTCGTCACATTTATCCTTTCGTTACTCTTTTTTCGAGCTTCAGCGGATTTAATTGGATTAGAATTCACCGTTCTGAAAATTTACATTTTTTGATTAAAGAAAATTAAAATCGAACATTTTATTTATATACCGGATTAATGGATTGGCAGTTTTCTGGAATTATTTTTGAGGCGCTAAATATTTACGCACGCGTTCAACTGATAAACGACAAGATAACGAGGTTGTTATGTAAATTAAAAAGCAGAAAGGATTTTGCAATAGCTTAATCCGACATATACGAAAATAGGAAATAGTAATTTAAAGTCTTGTACATACATATGAAGATAAACCTTGGTAATTAATTTCTAGACGTGATGGAGTATATGATAGGATTGAGTAGTTGGGCTATTTATCCCAACGCATTCCATAATTCCTTCCATTTGTTCTTCTTTTTTTTTTAATTCGGGGCTTTTCTGGTGACGTGTATCCTCTACTTGCTATTGGTATGTTTCCTTTTTAACTTTTCGGAGGATCCTTTTTGTTTCGTTTCCAAATTCTCTACTCTACACTACAAGATCTGCTGTAGGCCGCCTATATACAGGATTAGTGCAAAGTCCCGGAACGGTCGACCAACTTTGCTGTCGGAGTTCTTTTTTTAAATTTAAGAATGTTATCACAAGCTATTGCTATTATTTTTTGGCTTTATAATATATAATTGGCTTAATAATGTGTGAATTTGGTGACTGTGAACGCTCCTTTGGAGAAGTTCACACTTTCTTTAATATGGCTCATCCATCACTTCAAAAGTACGAAGTATTTAGTTAAGTAAAAGATTTAGCGAGAAGAACAGCAATCGATGAATGTTTTATCAACAGTTCAAGAAAATAATCACGTGTCTATAACTGAATTGAGGTAAATTCAAAAGATCTCTACAAAATCTACCCACCGAATTCTAAAATCTGCAAAATGGATATTGTTTATAAGTGACTGAAGATGTTCAAGATCGCAGACTACACTTTTGCGAATAACAGAATTTATCAGAGGACAGTCTAATTTGAAGATAGTTGTTTCTGATGAAACAACGTTTTGTCTTAGTGGTACTGTTAGCGGGCACATTTGTCATTACTGATCAACGGAAAACCTTTATTATACGGAGAAAGTCCATTTATTGAGTAACGGGATTGTGTCAGCACCTACAGCTCTCTTTCCAAACTTAACCAGACCTAATCATCCAAACGAAAATAGTTAGTTCTAAGAGGATGGAGCTCCACCACGCTAGATTGGAGGCAGGCAATTAGAAAAACAAATAACTAAAGAAATCAGGTTTATTATACCACAAGAATTCAGTGAAATGTTTTGCTAATTGTTTGTATTACTGACTGCTACGTTGTAAATGGAGAATAATTTAAACATTTATTTAATATCGATCAAATTTGGATGTGTTTTCAGCGATACCTTGATTTTACGTTATTTTTTCTTTGCTTATCCCATAAATATTCAACTGTGTTAAGATCCGACGAGTAAGCAGGCAAGTCCAAAACGGTGTTAGATTCTGCTTCCAGAAATTCTCTGGTTGCTCTACAAGTATGAGGACGCGCATTGTGTTGCATAAAAATGAACTTCAGTGTCATATTAACATATTTGCGCCTAGTTAAATTTAACTAAAGAGGAATTAAAGGAGTTTTTTTCTGACAGTATAATGCCTCCGCGGAACGTTATACTGCCACCTCTATATTTTGACATAGATCTGGCGACATTGAGTTCACCGATTCCTTAGAACCCGAATAATTCTGGTTTCATCTGAAAAAAGGACATGTTGCCGGTCTTCGATTGTTAAGTTTTGGTGTTCAACACACCAATTCAGACAGTCAATTATCTTTTGTAGGGACAAATCAGCAGTCTTTAATGATCTTCTGTTATCTAGATGTTGAAGACGAAGTCTTTGACTAATTGATTAATCGTAAACACTAATACCTACAGCTTCTAAGTTGGATCCCTTCTAGTAATTTGACATGCAAGCGAACTTGTTGTTTAGTAGTTATCATTTGACGGCTTTGTTTAGGTCTATTCTTGAGTGTCGCCAATGATTTAAAGATATCTATTTGTTTTATGCTGAACTCTAATCAGTATTTGTCTGTACAAATTAAATGCTTTCATATTTGTATTGCTGCGATATACTCATGTTGTTGCCATTATACTCTCTTTTGAAATAAATTCAATAACATTCCATTTTGAAGTTTGAATATTAGACTTTAACTTTTGCAATATAATCTGCGAGAGTCACGAAGAAGTTTTCTGAAAATTAAAATACTTTTCATATTTTTCATCCGCATATAAAACTCGAACGGGGGACAAATAGATACGCATCATTTATTTATTAAATGACGGAGAGTCTATTTCATGTAACGCGATGCGCGCCTTGCAGATGGAACGGTATACAAAAAGATCCATCCCCTCGTTGAGAATTATGAATACAAATAACAATAACATTGTTTTCTACCATCAAAGGGAAGAGAATCGTTCAGGCGGCACAATCTTTAAACGGAGATATGAAAAAGAACAGTCGGAGCTACCGAGTTTCTTCTATGAAATCGTATATCGATTGGAATGAAACGAAAATAAAATTTTATACCGCTCGTGAAAAGTTGAAAGGGCATATTCAGACACTGTGCAAGTCCAATAGTAATAATTTAAGAAAGACGGTAAATAATACAAACAGTAATTATTAAATACCGGATAATCTAAATAAAATATATTGTTAGGTGGTATTGTGTACATTGGAAAGATCTATTTCAGCTTGAAAAGTCGTTTCTAATTCCAATATTTTTAATTGCTTTTAGAGAGGAAGAGCTACAAATTTCTCAAATTATAGCTTATTTTTTGATTTCGTCTGTACTAATAAGTTACTGGTAGTATTTAACTGAATAAAGCACAATGCCCCTACATTTTATAGAAAGCAGTAGTAATAACAATACGTTTAATTTAATTGCTTATTAAGCAATTGCCGCAAAGTTAACAGTTTCGTTATCCTTAGAATTACATAACCCAGTATACGCCATTTTGTTCCAACTGATTTTTTTCCAAACATGATTCTATGATGGTTCAGTAACATGTGTCGCGTTCCAACTAGCTAATGTACATTGCACAATACCAACCAACTTCACTGCCGGAATCGGTGTAGTCGGAAGCAGGAATAGTTTGGAATGACATGCTCAGTGCAGCTTTTCGTCACGGGTTATTCAATTTTTACAATTAGTAATACTATAATAAAACAAGAAATAAAATTGTAAGAAAGTATAATTGTGATAATGGTTTACAAAATACAAAAGAATGGCTTAAAAGTACAGTTTTCTTAAATCTACCAATATACGCTTATTTTACTAATGATGAGAAATACAAATCTATAACTAGCACAGAAGGCGTTCATTTTCCGTCAGCAGAAGGTTTGTTCTAACCGTCGTACCAATTCATGTACTTTTTACTACGCTTGAGCTAAATTTGCACTCTGTTATTTGAGAATAAATTAACGGTTGGTTGGATTGTTTTCCGTACTAGTTGTAGAGTTGTATTTAATATCATTCGTAAAATAAACATATATTGGTAGAATTAAGAAAACTGCACTTTTTAAACAATTATCATCTCTATAATTTCCTAGATTTTTAATTTAGTTTTATTAAGAATTAGAATAACATAAATTTATGATTGCTTTAGGTATTGGAAAAGTGTCTATAACTATAGCTTCAACTTATATATTAACAATAGGGTACCACAGAACCATGGCCAGCGCAATATAAGAACGGCCATTGGGAGGCAAACACGCATCAAATACTCATAGGCATGAGTAAAATATTTGAAAGTATTTGTTGCATTTTACCGCAGTAGTTGCTGAAGTGATTATTGCCGTTTACAATTTGTATTTATTTAATGGTTTTCCTGAAAATGAGGGAATATTATATAAAATTGCAAGCCGACAATGCGGATGTTGCTGAAAGATATCAGCAAAAAATAAAGAAAATTAGTAATGTGGACTCGTTTACACTAGGTGATTCAGAATTAAGTTACTGAGGATTTTCTTCCTGTAACTAACGTTTACATTGTAGTTTCTGTTTTTTTAACAATACACATATAGAAAAGTACAAAAAGACAAAATAAAAGTAGTTTTAAGATTTGATCGTATACGTTTGAGTGGGCGAGCGCTCACCCACTAAAAGGTCAAATTGTAGCTCTTAAACTTGCTTTAATTAAAATGACTTTCATTCTACTTCATAAATTACCTTATTCTACAATTTTAATTATTAACATCTGCAATGTAGGGTTTTTAAGAATTCCATTCAAATAACAATATTCTTCTCAGTAGATTTTCGTTTTTGAGAAAGACAATACATATGTATTATTCAAGCTTTGAAAACTTCTTTTCTTTCCCTTTCACTCACGACTGAGAAACAACGAAGTACACGTAATAAATTTTTCAATTCTGAGTCCATGTCTTTACAGAGATTTGAAAATAAATGGCTGTTAAGGGCATCGCTTTTAATGAAGTTTATAATCATGGCAACATCGTGAAGTACATCGTTTAATTCCGGTGTTAATTCTTTTGCTGAACCGGCCCGCGATGGATCATGCAGTGTGTAAAAGTTATATGTTTATCACAAACGATTTAAAACCAGTATTTTCGCCTGTCATCGCTTTTGCACTATCTGTGCATACTGCAATACAATTGTTTCATTCCAAATTAAAAAATTCGTCAACATAAATATCCAAAATCTATTTTGTCTATATTTGAAGATTTTCAAAAAATATCTTTGGTTTATTGAAGTATGAACTATTGCATTTCCCGTAAAATATTGTGCGTTTGTGAAATAACATATAAACTGAAGCTCAAGTGTTTAATTTTAATTTTGATGAACCCAGCATTTCCTGTCGCGACCCCTAAAAACAGAATTCTTATGCCTTCTCATTCTATTGCCTTCTTTCACAGAACATCACAGAGACACCACATTTCAGGAAAGTGATTGCTATTTGCAAAGTAGTCATTCATATTCTCAATTGAATTGACACAAAAATCGAACAGTTTTCCATTTGTAATTGCAAGTAATTGAATCGGGAGTTTTAGCAAAGGTTTCTAGACCATTTTACTAAAAACTAAATCCGCTTATACGAATTAGTAGGAAACTGATTCGATTTATGGAAACTATAACTGTTATGTTTTCCATAAATAGGGATAAGACTACTGGTTATTATAAAAGTAAATCAGATAGCGATCCATTTTTGGCTTTTCTCCGGGAACTACCTTTGTGGGTCGCAGAATTAATGAAAGACTTCAAAAGGATCGCGTCGTTCCTACTCTCAAACATGGAGGTGTCAGCATTAAGCAATGTATTTGCATGCCATCACAGGGCGAGAAATGTTCACATATCACGACTGGGCGTACAAACGTACAAAGAAGTTCTAAATGCGTTAAGCCCATCGTATGCAAAACTTGTTTTAGAGTAGCATTTTTTTCAACAGGATAATGATTCCCTGCCACACAGCTCTGAAAAAGATTGGGTGTACGAAAATTAATTATATCTTCTGGATTGACCTGCCCAATATCAAAACCTAAAACCTTTCGCAATTATGATGCTTTGCGAAAATTCAACGAAATAAACGCTGTTCAAAAGTACTACTTGAAGCCAAAATAAAAGAAGCGTGGAAAAATATTCCATCAGTGAATTGCTAGAAGCAAACACAATCATTAAGCTGGAAAATTTCAGAGCATCTAGAGGCTGGATTTTGTAACTTAAAAGGTACAATACAATTACCAAACTTTTGTTAATTCTGTAAAACCGCACATCAAACATGTAAGCTAGAAAATGTCTGCAATGCTAGACTAAAATGGATTTAATTTAGAATTGCATTCTGGTCATATCTTGAGCTACGTAGGAGACAAAGCTGTTGCATACACTGTGTACTGTGTATCAGCCACCTCATATAGTTACACGATATTGCTTATAATATCGGCTGCAGGAAAATTAGTGTCACCATTGCTGATAGTTTTTAAGGAACCAAGCGATACATTTGGTCCCAAAGCTCGCGACAACTTATTCCAGGTTAGTAATAGTACACGCTATGTTTTGTTCCTCACAGGCTTCAAATGTGAAAGTTGAAGCATCATCACCAGGCAAAATAACTAGAGAACTATTTAGAAGATTGCTTACCAATATGTACCACACCGAGTTCCTATTGAAACACAAACAACTTTACTACTAGATTCTTGGGATGGTCATTGACCATCGGGTTTGCAAACCTTTGTACTAGCTTACAAACCAACATCTATTCTTATAATTTCGAACAAAACGACTGATGTCAAGCGGTTTTCCGATCAAGTTTTTCTTGCCAATATTGACCTTAATTTACATCAACGCAATATGATAATCAAATTACAACCTTTGGTTCATAATCAATTGTCCTCTCCGAGATATCGAAACCTATTTCTATATTCCTGGTACAAATGCGGTTGCATAGAATCCTAGACTTGAGAAATTTATTCATTCAGTGACATATGTGTTTGACTTTCAATATGTGACGAAGAATAAAAATGTATATGCGTATTTTTACTATGCATTGATTATGTTTATATCAATTCCTCTTTTTTATGAATAACTGCCCACACATCTGCAAAAATCGATATCAATAAACCGGGATAGAATGCCTAAACGTATACAGGTAATCGTTAAAGACGTAGAAGTTTAAAATTAATCAATTTCCGACAAATATGCAGCAACACCTGTTTTTTTACTAAAGAAGTAGATGAAAAGGAAAATATATGTAATAATAGAATTATAATTCTTTAAGCTATGAGGTACGTCCATTTTGGACAGTAGTCATTCTGTGGTGGACTTCTGCTTTGAATTCAGTTCTTAGAACCAAAGTTCAAACGTTAGAAAATTTCAGAGATCCAATTAGGATGGCTCTCCGACAAAAACCTTCGCAAATGATTCGGAAAAACTTGTCAACATTTATCGATAGAACAGTGCAATGTTATACAGTTAAAGATAGTTTGGTTTTTGATATTTTACGTCCTAGAAAGGAAATAACAACCAGTTTTCTTATTTCCGAATCTACTAAATTGCTTTGCATTTCATTGTGAAATCTTTATTAAATACTGGTAAACTAAAGACATGAAATGAATTGAATACATTAATAAATCTGTAAAAGCTCTTATTAAATATATTTTTCGTTCCAACTACTAGTTCAGTCAAAGGTTGGATCTTCTGATATCTTTCGCAAGTACAATTGAAGTTGAATTTTGAATGTAACAATTACATGAATTTCACTCCGTTTGTATGGATGAATATGCATTGGACATTGTACATTTACATAGACATATTTTACTCGTATCTGTATGTATGTATGTGTACATGCATGAATATACCTACCCACGCTCTTAACCGCAAATTCAACACACGCTTACTTGTGTTCGTCCATCTATCCAGTGAATATTACCGGAATAAAAATATTTTCCCTGCGCCTTAGGGCTTGAGTTGTAAAAAAACCGTTCATACGTATGTACTTTTATATCTACGTTTCATGATTGAAATTTAACGAATTGGTATATGAAATAACATGATGTCCAGTCGAAAAATTTCTCTGTAATGGAATTCGCTACTCGAGATTGCGAATTCCAAAGGGAGAGTTGGACCATATTTTTTTATTTTATTTTGATCGAAAACCCTTCGACTCACATTGCTGCGAAGGGGCAGTGATAGAGGCGGAAGCGGTATATTGGTGCATCCGTTTAGACCCGTTTATTTGTAAGAATTTATTGATGTTTTCAGAGTTATACGGTTAAGTTTCGAATTGAATGCTTAAAGTATTGATATTTCATCTTGAGTATTTTCACTATAGTACTTGTTTTAACGATATAGCTGTCGGCTGTCTAATATGTGTTTATATAAATTTATAGTCAACCCTATATACTTTTTTCTTGGTCAACTGGAAAATTTTGAAGTTGTTGATGCGATTTGCAAGCTTAAATCTACACCGTTGGTCTTAGATAAACGTGAACACTCATAAGTTTCGCGCTACCGTCTACAGATGGAATTTTTCCTTGTAGACACGAACATACATGGATAAAATACTCTAACAAATTTTAAATATTATTCCATAACGAATTCGGTTTTTGTCCCAGGAAGTCTACCGATACCACATTGTTCTACATTTTTAGACAGATATATCAAGCGGTTAATTTTAATCATACTTATCTAAGCAGTTTCATAGAATTGGCAATGCCTTTCTATAAATTTAGTTACCTGAAGCTATTGTACAAATTAGACCGACAACGAACTGGTGGTGTTGCTGGTGTTGGTTTGACAGGGACAGCTTTGAAAGAAGATGTATGAGGGTTGGTGCTCAACAAGGCTCTATTCTTGACCATTTCCTTAATTTTTATTAATGATTGCAATAATATAATTTTACATGTCAACTAAACTTGGCTAAAATCTTGCGTGCTACTATAGGCGATGCTTTAAATTGTGATACTCTCATTGAAAGACTGCTCAAAAACTTATTTCTTCTTGTACCGGCTGAGAAAGTATTGTACGAGGGTGGTTCATGAAGTCATAAGAAAGTCTAAGAGATGGGGTTCGTAGTATTGAAAATGGTTCGTTTCTAGTAAGTGTCATTAGTCACTAGACAGCTGTCAAAGTCTCAGTTACATCCATCACACGGTTTCACTTTTATTGTCGATTTAAGCCAGGCAATTTTGTTTATGTAGAAAAATGGAAAAATGTGAGCTTCGAGCAGTGATTAAACACTTATATTTAAAAGGCTTAACACCGAAAGAGATCAAAGCTGAGTTGGATGACATCTGTTCCTGTGTTAGTAACTGTTTATAATTGGGTAAATGTGTTTAAACGTGGAAATTCGGCAAGATGGGTGCCGCGTTTGTTCTCAGTGGAGCATAAACGTAATATCGTGTGATTGACTCTGAGGCTGTTTTGACACTCTTCCATCGCAATCCTGACGAGTTTCTTCTTCGATACATAACTATGGACGAAACCTGGATACCCTACTATACTCCGAAGACAAAGGAGTAGTCAAAATAGTGGGTTTTTAAAGGGGAACGGGCTCCGAAGAAGGTGAAGACGGTGAAATTGTCCGGCAAGGTGATGGCCTTGCTTGTTTGGGATGCACGCGGAATCATGTGCACCGATTGCTTGGAGCAACAACTGGAAAGTACTATGTGTCGAGATTCACTAATTATATTACCTTTAAATACAACTCCTTTCTGAACACATCTATCTTTTACAACAGCTGGCATCGAGTGCCTTAGCGTTCCGTTTGCTCGGTATCATGCCGTTATCGGTAGCATTTATTAACTTTCGATCAGTAATAACTTACCAAAACAATTTATATTTAAAAATATTTCTTATCCTTGAATAAAAATTGCACAACTTTATGAAAACGATTTGAAATTACATATTGATATAATATTGAGTTTACCGCCTAACGTCACTGCGAAGTGTCATTGCTGCGTATCTGACCATGACAAGTGCACATTTCCTAACGAACTTGACGACTCGTTAAATAGGAGTATTAAATTTTTATTAAGGTCAAATTTCATTATTCTCCAAATGTTCAGTGAATGAGGTGAAGATGAGATATGTTTCCGTTTCCCCAGCATTATTGTTGGTGGGAGATATATTTGCTGAATAGATTCCTCAGAATGGAGCGAGAAAATAGGTTATATAAGCCCTTGCAGTATCATGTTAGGTATCGGTAGAGTGTTGCCGGTACTTAAACCTACTTCAATGCATGACGGATTATATTATTAACGTTACATTAGTTACGTTACGTTAATTTTATATGATGATTTTTTATAATTAATATATAGAGATAGAAATAAAGAGATTATTATAATTATAAGGAAGGAAATGAATAAAATCAAGGTAAATTTGTTTTATATATTTTTTATTGTTCACTAAAAGGCACACACACATACATAAATATTTACAATAAATACATTCACTGCAAACCATACAATTGTCTAATTATTTTTTTTTCTTTTAAATAATACTATAATGAAACTGGATTATATTTCTTTTTAAAAGCCCATCCGTATTTTATACATGTCCGATAGTTTCTCTTCCACGAATTTCCTATATTTCTATGTTTATTCCATTAGTTAATAGTGATTGATAAAGTAGATAAATATTGTGGATTTATGCTTGTATTGCACTGGAATCTGGACAATGTAACGCATTCTTTTGTATGCACAATATTATAATATACTGAATTTGAAGACGCATAAATACACAATAATGACTTTTTTTATAACAAATCAAATTTAGACATAGACAATATTTGGAGAACTATTTTTTTTTAACACTACAGAAAGTGTAACTAATAAAGCAAAAGAAGCTTAAAATCTATTTTTATGTGTATTTTCGTATTTTAGCAAAAATACATAGCCTTGGTTGTATTAATGTTTTCTAAATGGTAGGAAAGCAAAGTACAAAACGATTTGTGGCAAACATCATTTGGAATTCTAAACCTGGACCAAATAAAACATACGCTTTTCAAAAAAAAGAGCGGTTACTTGTTATACGAACGTTAACGAAGGTTAAATAGACCTAAATATATTACTGGGATTTTGATGGTTGTTTATTAATATACTTATATGCATATTGTTGCAGTAAAAAAACACACTTTACTACTCGCGCTTTCTCCTAGGTTAGTCACCACTACCTTGTCAATTTAATCTTACAAAATATTTTTTAGATTTTTTTTGTTGGATATGCCACTGAAACAGTAGAAATAATGTAACATTAAAATTCTGATTTGTGTTTATTTCTTTTTATGTTATAACAGACTGTAAATACTCGTTTTAATTCAATGTAGTGTTGTTCTCATTTTAAACTTAAGCTCCAACGTTCAATACTATTTAGAACAGGGTATATTTAGCTCAGCTAATGGTATTGTATACTGAGCCATTTTTACAAAGATTATATTAATTAATAATTATTAATATAATCATTGCACGAAATAATGTTATAAAACTTGCATTATATCAAATACAAGCAATACTTGCTCTTTTAGTAATTCTCCGAACACTTAAATCATGTTAAAATTTCAAACTTCTAATGTTACTTTAATTGTTTCCTCAATTTCTAAAAGGACGATGCACCCTGATAATTTATTATTTCTTGTAGAACTAATATTAACGGGCATATTAGGGTACTGGCTAAAATATAAAGAAACACACGAATTCAGAATCGGTAAATTAATATATTAATTTGTATATTATGTAACAGATTTATAGAATAGAATAAAAAATATTCGGAGGCAAGTTCTGCATAACGCAAACTTATGCTGAAGCTTAGAAATGCTCAGGTTCCGCAGCGCACGATATAAGTCTAGTTTTTTGAATAGAACATCCTATATATTATTGCGTTTTTGGATGCATCCTTTCAAATCATAAATGTTCTTGGTATCTGAGATAATTGACATAATTTGAAATTCTTGCGAATGTCGCTGTTTCGTTAACGGTCGATATCTTACTTGCTTTTCATGCCAGATTGGTGATTTAAGTTTTATTCGATTGAGTATTTATAGAATTTTATGACAATACATCGATTTTTTTTTGCATATGCTAGCGTCTAGAACACGGCAATCGATACTGTTATCATGATTGATACACGCTACTTTAATTTGTTTTTTCAATGGAACATGCATATCTTTCAAGAGTCTGATAGAGAAATTGGTTTAGCATATTTTTCTACCTAAAATATGTCGATCTATAAGTAAATTATTTATGAAGTAATACAGATACGTTTTTCGTTTAAAAACACAGAGCGCTGCGACAAAAGAATATATGTTTTTCATTAAAATAGATATGTAAACATTACGTTTTTGATACAATCCTATCATCAAATGTGGCAACGATTTCGATGGCCATCTTTAGACGCTAGTTAATATGAATGTATTGCAGAAAAACTTAATCGCGTGTAAGTCGTTTAAACGTGCGTATTCACTTCAGCAAATTTGTACTTAAAAACGCTGAAGAGTATAAGAGTCGAAGTACTGCTCGCGCAAGGTTTGAGCACGCACGCCGCTTATCGGTTTCTGGGAAATATCAAAGAATATTTACGGGTGAATTTGTTTAGTTTGGACAATGGTTTGGAACTAATCGCGTGTCCAAAAATATATCTTTTGTTTGATTTTTTGTAGATTGAAGACTTGGCTGGATGCTAGAAAGTAATTGGCTACTGCAACCTCCGAACGGAACATAAGTTAATTATGGAATGGAATAATGGATTACGTTCGCCGATGTTAATGAAATTCAATCAAAATTATTGAAACAAATTATTGAAGTTTCTAGCCACGTGAGCAACAGGAGATTTAAGTAATACGCTAGTTTCAGCTCTAGGTGCCTCAATACTTGCGGAAAAGCATGTGCTACGGAGGAACATAAAAGTCGATATGTGCTAATAACGCAGGACAATCAACTTCGTTTCTAAGTAAATTTAGTAAAAAGTTTGAACTATAGTATTCTCTCCGATCAGACGAAACTAGCATTTTGTACTTAGACGGTATAATCGACGTGTCGTTCAGGATATTCTTCGGTTATTTTGAAGCTTAAATATTTCAGAAACCTTCTTCGGATACGTTCAATTTCTAGGTGCTGATAAGTGTAGCAAAAAAGCCAAACGACAGGTGCATACTCCAGGCGACTCCGCACTAACGTGTAATGTGATGACTTGATTGCAGTGATGTTGGAAGAGATCTAACAAGATATAACAACAAAATCAACGATCCTGGATGAAGCTAGGCAATATCCTTGATTGCAGGAATTCTTGAAATTGATTGGGATCCAACAGTAGAAGTGTGAAATGTTTAAAGAGATTTTGTGTAGTTGGCACCAATCGTTAGTTTTGTGGAGGTTATTTTGTAGATTTTATAGATCGAAGATTTGATTAGATGCTAGAAGGTAATTAGCCATTGCAACTTCCGAACAGAACATAAGCTAATTGTGGAATAAAATAATCAATTGTGGTTGCAACTAATTGATGGATATGAAAAATGGCCGATTTTATGGAATCCGGCTTCGATTGACTTGTCCACCATCATTTGGGATGATTTTTTTATTTATTTTTTAATAAAATGCATCAGAATAAAAGCTGTACTTATTCCGCACACAACTTAAAACTAATCTAAGCAGACTAACTAAATATAGGTTAAAAAAGTTTCCTCGATCGAACGTGCCTGCGCGTACATCGTTCGCGCACAAATTTGCGCTCAAATTTCTTCAAATTAATAGGCGCCTTAAGATATCGGTCGTCAAAAAAAGAGGGAAATTTCGCAAAAAACTTGAATTGTCCCAAAAATTGAGATAGATAGACATACAGGATATTGAAGAGAGTTGATATGAATTGAAGAGAGACGCAAGGTGTTTTATTTAACTAAACTTGTACCGTGCGCAGTGAAAGCTAAACAACCCATAGAATTGAGTATAATTTTACCTTGTGCAAAACTTGCCTTCGATCATTCTTTTTTTGAAAAATGTCCTAAGTTGCTCAGAATATTAGTTTTTATTTTATTTTAACTTTATTGAAGCCGTCTGTCGTTTATAAATTGCAGATGAACATCTGCTTATAAATGTTAATATATGACAGTCACCAGATTTTGTTGCTTCCGTTTCTGAAAGATATAAACAAAAAAAGGCGATTCAGATCCTCTTGATAAATTGAAATTTGAATAGCACGAATGATGTTAATTACCTACTTATTACGAATTCCAATGTATTTTGTTTGTTCTCCAAATATTTTTTGCGGTCTCAATACAAAAACCAACTTGATTCTGACATTGATTGTCAAAAAGGCGTATACGTTCGTCAGAATTATGTTACACATTTCTTGTTTTCTAAGGATGTACAAAAACTTTTAGTTTACATAGCGACACATGCTTACATAATACGATATATGCATGTATAATATAAAAGAGACTAATTTATTTACTGTTCATATACCTATACAGTTTGAACATATGCTACACGTTAATGTGAAAAACATTTCTTTTAGTTTTCTGGCGGAACACATTTCATTTAAACATTACTTAATTTCGGTATACATAAGTACATACTTAAGTAGTTAAATTGATAGTTCTTCACTCAACGTTATCTGGGATAAGTACTTCGTCGATGAGTTTGAAAGCGTTTCACTAAGTACAAATGTTTATAGTATTATCTTCAATCCTAGATTACCTATTTATACACGACAAACTTATTTCTTGAATAAAAATTAACACATACCATAGTATATGAATTGAGAGCTGTTTCCTTATTCATCAGTATTAAATTTATTTGTGGCTTCGCTTCAAATTTTATTTTATACTCTAGGTAGTTAATACCGTATGCATTTAAATTAGTTTACGCATATTGTTATGATATTGTTTGTCCAGGTTGAAAAGTGTTCTAAGTTGACATATTTCCTTTTTTAGTTCGAGGCGAAGCAGTGTTGATGATCTCTTACATCTAATTTGCCCCAGATTGGGTTTTTATCCTCGTTGACATATTTAGTAAAAGAAAAGAGTGCATTAAACAACTTGTGCTGCGAGAAATCAAAATTACTGACGCAAATCAGAATTATATTTCCTTATATGAAAATTTCACTATCATTTCAGCAAGTTCGTATGTAATAATCAAAAAAGCACTGTCTCCATGGAATCACAAGGTATTTCAAATATTTTTTATTACAACAAGGGTATCATATGATTTAATGGATTTAGTAATCTGTGTATTGAGCTTAGAAAAATAATCGAGAAAATAAAAAAACTTTTGAGAACAATTTTTTCAAAGTTTCTCGAGAAAAAGTTTGAAATTAAGTACTATTATGGGATCTTCTTTGTAAATAATTCACTTAGTAATAGGTATCATTTGGACCTTCTAACCACCCCCAGATTTGTGATCACTGCGAGAAGGATTTGGATAAATTGGACCCGGGTTGGCAAGGATTTCAAGATCGGATTTCAGTAACCGAAAATTATATAAATTGTCCAAAAGTAAACATAAATTCACTTTTCAAAACCAATTTCTAAGTGATATTTACTATTCAACTCAAAATTCAGCGGTGTCTATTAGAGATTATATTAGGAATTTGTGTTTATTGATTTTAAAAGAAACTTGAATTTGTAAGGCGAAATATAATTAAAGCTTCATTTAAAATAAAAGTAGTAAATCGCACATATAAGAATTGTTTAATTTATCTCTTAATCATTTTTGAATTTGCAAAAAGAAAGAGTAGATCCCACAAAAGAGTTCAAAAGACACCCTGAATAATTAGTTTTATTCATTTTAAAAAATGAATCTCATTATCAATGTATAATTGAAAGAAAATGGCAAAAATCAAAGTGTATTAGAACGATCTACATTTGAAAGCATTGACTTAAGGTATGCATTTATAAATGTATTTCTCAGTGGAATAACATGTTTTGAGACAGTCGAGACACACGATGCATATTAAACACTATAAGGTAGAGAAACTGCTTATTAAGAATATTTATTATACATATAGATTTCTAGATGGCAGGTGCGTGTACTAGATGGCGCCAAGAAATGTATCCGGCTTTTCGTTTCGAAAAAGAGTGATATAAACCGAAGGGAAAGCAGCGACGAAAAGTAGAGAATACGCTGATGACGTCGGGTAGGTAGAAACATGTCCATTGGTTAAGGTTTTTCTCTATTCACATTGCTTTCGGCATGAATGATTCCATTAATACCATAGATAGCTGCATTAGCACCATTATTTTCGTTCGTGTGAATTTCAGTTGACTGTTTGATCCAGATGTTGTTTTTTTTTTCAGTCATAAAATACATAAAAAAAGTGTCTAAAAGTAATAACCAAAGATGATACTAATATAACTCATAGTATAGTTAACAAACATGTAAGCTGTATTAGCACCTTATTAGATATAAAACAGTTAATAGCTTCATGTGGTCTGAAAGTGTGATGGTAGAATTTTGCGAGCTGTGTCATAATAATGATCGTCTTTGAAACCACTGACTGGATATATATATAGGATCTCTGACCGGAAACTGCATCGACCGAAAGACTATATTTTAGAAAATTCTAAAAGCTTGCCAGTGCACTAAAGCCGGCTTGTGCTATTGAACTGAAATAATTTTAATAATCTGACACTTCCGGTTATATCGAAATAGCTATCAATTTCTAATTCAATTTTAAGGTTTGTTTCATAAAATAACTATGTCACTATTTCTAATCGTATTTGAAATATTTGGCTTTTTTGAAATTTGTTGACAAATGGACGGGCGCATGTAATGAAGTGTTCTGCAAAATTTAAATTTTCAGTTAAACACTTTCATAGTTCTAAATGTTCACATGCACTCGTCCATCTGTCAAAAATTGTCAAAAAGTTAAATATTTCAAATATTGTTAGCGATAGCGACATCAGATGAATCTTAAAATTGAATTAGGAATTCAGAAAAGTAATTATATACAGGATGTTCTATTTAAAATAATAAAGTTAACAGCTATTTCCGATACAAACGGTGTTCGATTATTCAAAATAGTTTAGTTCAATAGCACATGTCGGCTTTAGTGTATTGCCAAGATTTCAGAATTTTTTAGTGTACGGTTTTTCATATATCAATTGATGCAATTCTCTGATGAGATATATTGTAGAAATAAAGGTGCAAGAGAAAATGCCTTGGGTTTTATTGTAAAAGAAATGGAATTGCTGGTCTTACTTCTACTAATCTGAAACGCAAAATTAAGATGAATAGAACGATGTACGAAAAGAAAATTTCTTAGTCTGAAGGAGGCGCGTGTTTTAATTTAAATATAAAACGCCGTAGTGTTTTAACCTGACGTAATACATAATGGCCGTTAATGACCGCTGCATCTTTTCGCACCTTTTTTATTATTGGAACCCCACCTATTTCTCCCTCAGAAACGACGTGTGTTACGATCATGTTAGAAAGATTGCTTTGAATTCTTCTTTTAACAAAACAGAAATTTGCAATGTGTAAACAAGAACTGATTCAAGCCATATTCACATTGTGTTGATCGACTATAATTGGCCAATGAGACTTGATTCGTGAGAACGCGATTTAGGGACACTTGTACAAAAGGTGTTCAACGGTGAACGGAGATCAATGGTTTAACGCAAACTTACGTTGTATAAATGTGTAAATCGTAGTTTAGTTTTTGATCGAAACATCGGTTCATTGAAAATCCATCTAAGTCGCAGACTACATACTCCACATACACTTTTTCAAGTAGCCTTCAAACTGACTGTTTGTTTCTGGTTCGGAAAATACACAAACCAGAAAAATAGTATCAAATAAATTTCCACAAAAAATGTTTTTGCGCGATTTTCAATTACATATAGCAGTATTAGGAGTAGAAAGTGACGAAAATGACCCATCTATTGGTTATTGGTTATCCAACTTATTGGCCAATAATTGTACTACGAAGATCAAAACCCAATGTTTTTTCAAACCATCACGTTTTGGACCCATCCAATGTAATTCCTACAACTGGAAAGTTAGCGAGTGAGATAGATCCTTGAAAGTTTATAAAATGCGAAATCACGGTCATTGATAGTCAGATGGCCGAGAGAAATTTTATATTCCATGCCTATTATAATGCATAAACGAACGGAGGATTGGAAACTCGAAGCTATTTTTAAAATAATTGTTAAAGCAAAGCAAGCTTATTAAAAAAAATGTCGAAGATATTGAAGGAACAGCGGAAGAAGGTAAATGAAACACAAATATCAAAGTAAAAAGAAGGCGATATTGTGTGGTTGCCATGTTTTTTTTTTCAGTATCGATTACACGCGTTACAGATAGGCAGGTGGTGTACCATTTGTATCTATGTGTATGTTGGATGGAGAAATTACATCGTACATCACTTATTTCTACTTTTACGTTGACCTTCAAACCCATAAATCTTGAGACCTAATAGCATTTGTTGCAAGACAAATCAAATAAAATTACGATTCAACACTAGATGTAATGATTTAAATGTATGTTCTGTAGTAGATAAGTGTATCTATTTTACAAAATGCATGATGCAATAATAATATTTCTATATGATCTCTATGAAATTCTAAATTTTAGACGATAAGGGCATTTCATTTAATCAGCGCATAGATTTTGCTTATTGAAATACAATATTTTGTTTTTAAAAGATCTAAGGTGTTTAGGAACGAGGAGAGTTTTGTAAAGTTAATCCATATATGGAACATCCGAGAGCTACTTACAGCTCTCTTGTGTAGTTTTGCAATTATTCTAATATGTTCTGTACATGCATCTGTGGTGATTACTGGTTCTTTAGGATATCTTCGTTCGCAAGAAATAGTTAGAGTTGAAGTTCCAAAACAAGCATCAGAATAAACAGCTCTTAATTCATAATTAATTAAGTAATGAAACGGTTTATTTCCATTCTAAAAATATAGAATATACTGTTATGGATAAATATGAATAGACGTACTTCTTTATATTATGTATATATATGCCCGAGTCAGTCTTACTAAAATATATATGTATATAATATTTACATGCAGTGTCCTTAAATTAACCTACGTTGGATGTTGATATGCTAAGTCTGTTTTGTTTAATGTCTTAAACTTTAGTTTGCACAATTCGCCAAGTTGAAATACATAAAACGAAGGCATAAAGCCTTTATACAAACCAAGCTGTAGAAATGTTCATCACGCTAAACCCTAACATTACTGTCACTACAGCTCCAAACGTAACTAATTTTTAAAACTTCTTTTCAATTGTCTAGCGGTTTACAGATTATTAACACACACGATTTATGTAGCACTGCTTGTAAACAAGACTGAGTTTTTGTAATAGTTTTGGCGATCTTGGAGTGGAGATTTTACGTCAGCCTCCACTTGTTGCTGCCTGGATTTTCTCTCCATTTCCAACTCTTGAGCTAGGGATTCTGAAACAACAGAAAAGGGTTGTGAAAGAAAGTGATATATTAAACTTATTCGATAGAGCCAATCAGAATTGAGTGTAAGCTTTGATCGTCAATTACGTAGCCTTTAAATGAGTTTCAACATAATTTGAGCAGCTGATACTATGTAAACAATTAGAAAACTGTTTTTATATGAGTCACTATCCATGGAAACGCTGCCGTTACGTTGTTATAATGTTTAAATGATTGCAACATAAATCTTACAGGTTGACAACTAAAAGCAATATATCTTTTATAATAGTTTTTTTTTTTATAATAATAGTTTTTGTTCTTCAACGGTTTCCAGTTACAAGGCAACAATATATCAAAAAAAAAGTACATACAATAATAATAAAAAAAAGTAATAATTTAATACAAAGTACAAAACAAAAATCATCATCGAGTATATCAGTTACGCGGCACATAGAGTAACGGAGGTATGGGAAGGAAGAAAGTAGGAGGATAACGTGAAGATGTGCGAGGAACTAGGAAATTTAAGGGAAGAAAGCAATTCTGGATAATCAATAACACCATGCACCAACTTTCACGTAAAACCTGCACATTTTCGCTTCCGATGAGAAGTTGCGGTATGCATTCTATGCATGCGATGGGGAAGAGCACTGTAATCGATGTGGAACCGGAGCAGATTCCATCACCTTAGAAGCGTAAGAATTTGAGAAATTTCCATTAAATCGTCTCAAACTGCAGTTGTAAGTAATTGTAGTGCGGTGACCAAACAGGCTAAGCATATTCAAATTTGCTTACAACAAAGGTATAAAATAAAGTCTTGAAAAGAGATGTATTCTTGTAGTATTTGCAGGTGCGCATTGCGAAGCTTAAAACTTTCGAAGCAGAAATGTAAAGGACGTTAATATGTGAGCCAAAATTTAAATTACTATCAAAAATAACTCCAATATCACAAAATTCGTTAAGTCTTAGAACTATTTGACTATTAATTGAGTAGGTATGTTGAAGGAATGGAATTAAATTTCCTTGTGAATGGCATGTAGTAGCACTTGTTTACATTCGCTAGCAACTTGGAAGAAATACACTAATCGGTGATTTATTAAGGTTAAGACTGTAGCTCAACAATACCAATCTAGTTCTTAACGGACATAATAATTTTGTAATCATCTGCATAGGCTACAATAGGATCAGATTTTGAAGCAAGTAGGTTATTCATGTAGAAATGAAATAATAATAGACGTACATTGGAGTCCTGCGGGGCTCCTGAAGGATTTAAACCCATTGTAGAAAATATAATTGCTTTTTTTTGTTGGCCAATTAGGACCTTAGAAGTCGAATAAATAATGGACTGAAACTAAATACAGAACATTTCTAAAGTAAGACACTGTGATCTGTGTAGAATGCTTTACTGAGGTCTGTGTATATCGCGGCAACCTGTATAATAGAGAAAAGAATACTGTGATGGTGTAATCGGGTGCTGTAATATATATGAAATCAGGTTCGGTTCTGAATGTTATTACACGGTAATCCTGGATGCTATTGAGTTTCCGTTGCCATTCCGATCGCCTACCATTTTTAAGTCATACTTTTAAAATGAATAGTTGTTTCATCGGTGCTGAAGAAGATACATCAGAAGGTATATATAATCAGCGAATATTTTGAAAAAATCTCACCACCAAATTCCATTCACTTTAATCGATGTTATGGACTTGATATTTAGTAACGTCGGGATTATTTTTATTACTGTGGGCACTAATAATGCGGTCAGGTAAAACTTCTCTTGTATCTACTCTTATGGCGTATACTAATGACTTTATCTATCCTCAGAGAAAATATTCGATTGTGTTTAAGTCTCCATTTCTCAAGAGATTTATCGTTTAAAAAAATGTAGAGGTAAAGCGAAATTAGAAAGAGCCCGTTGCCTTCATGTTCATCGTCAAATATTTAGAGAAGCGTTGTCTAAAATTTTTGCTAAATGATTTTCTATGAATTGCCAATATCTTTTTTCAATAAGGCACACATCCGATACAAATGGACCTTTAAACTGAGTAATATTGAAAGTTGCAACGTGAGGGTATTCCTCTAACGATCGGTACTCATTGTGACAGTTATTTATACCGTTGAGCTTTGTCATTGAATAAAATGTAATGTAATGTAATTATTTACCCTTAGAGCTTGACGAATCCATTCACAAAATTGAAACGTGAGACGTGATCGCGATCTTCATGTTGTCGAACTGGTTGAGCATGGAAAGGTTTCAAATCACATTTCTTAAGCGTATTATGAACAATTTTCTGTGACCACGTTTAGATTGTGTTTATGTGATAGTTATAATTACCATCCACCAGGATCTAGTACTTCCTGACTTACTTTCGCAATGTCCAGTCTGATGTAATGAAGTACATGATCTTTCTTTCTCACGTATGATTATGATGGTTTCCTTTGGATCAGTGTGATCGAGAAGTTCTAGAATTGACGGTGTGTTGGAAGATTTCGAAGTAAATACGAGGGAAACCCTAAACATTTTCGAAAAAAGAAATGAAACATATATTTTATCGAAAAAAAAACACTTTATTATTTCTCAAAATATTCGCTTTTAAGTCTTAAGCACCTTTACATTCTAAGAAACCAATTGTCGAAACATTTATTCCAACCTGAAGTGGGTATTTCAGAAATATGCCTTTTAAATGCTTTAACGGTCTCTTCCGCTGTCGAAAACCGCTCACCATGCAATTTGCTTTTGACAAAAGAGAATAGAAAGAGGTTATTAGGTGATAAGTTAGGCGAATATGGACAGCGAGTCATTAATTCAATGTTATTCTCGTCTAAATAATCGATTGTTCGATGTGCTGTGTGAGAGCTGGCGTTGTCATGGTGGAGCATGATGCACAGATGTCTGCTTTTTCCTGATTTTATCGAAGACTTGAGACACACAAATTGTTGTGTATCAATTAGCGTTTACAGTTTTCCAATCATTAAGAACAGCGGTAGCAACAGGCCCAGCTTTACTGAAGAAAAAGGCAATCATTTGGATGGACGACCTTCACGAAATTCGTCACTGACACTAGTACGTCCACGCTTAAATTCTGCAAATCAATCATAAACTGTGGCTTTGGATGGGTACTTCATCACCAAAGGAAGAATGAAGTCGATCGGTGCATTGTTGTTGAGTTAAGATTGAAAATCGTAAAAAATCATCTCACGAAAATGTTCACGAGGAATGTATAAATTCGGCCAGACACGCAGCGGTAACTCTTGGGGTTGTTGGTAAGTGTCGCCGCTTTTGTATGAAAGATATGTTTGATTCTAAATCTATTTAACGACGTCTCCGAGAGCGTTCTGAACTTCTTCAGCAATCCTTTAATACAATTTTTGTGCAGTACGTTCGTCTTCCTTGCGCTTGGAATGTATTCACTACCAAATTATAGAAATAGATACAATACAACTAAATATCTTCTTAATAATAATAATCAAAATTATAGTAATTATTTTTTTATTAATCCAACCCCTCCTTTTTGTGGGGACAAGTCAACGTACTGAACACAATTATATGTAAATACATAACACTACATGATTGATTGCGCCCAACAATAAATTCGAATAATTCAATGTACGCTGGATTAAAATTTTGATAATAAACTTCCGAGAAGAATTGATGAGCAACGTGCTAATTATCCAGTTAAACTACTGAAACCTTAACAAACGTCTAAAAAAACTAGCTGAAGAAATCTCCGTTAAATTGGGTATGTCAAGTTGACAAATTAAAGATGTCACATAATAAATTTTTTTTGTGTAGCCCGTGTAAAGGCGCGGAATAGTCCGATAGCTTGATATTAGCTAAAGTTGGCAGTCACTAATCCGGATACGTTTACATCGTACGGTAGTTATTAATCGTGATTAGTAAGTACCGTTTACATCGTGGGATTTATAACTCCCGAGATTAGTAACTACGGTAGTTAGCCCACGATGTAAATGTATCCGAGCTGATTTCTCATTCTCCTCGTACTTTAACTTGGGTTGTCTTCTGCAAATCAATCTATCAAAATTAATTTGTCCAAAACGTATGGGTTTATTTTTCAGGGTGTTCGATTAACGTTCCAAGACTTGTTTCGTGATTTTTTGAGATTTTTATGGGGAATTAATTAATTCTTTTTAAAGGTCCAAAAATGAAAGTAAAAGGAGATATAATTTCTGAGCTGTACTTATTTACTGTAACAATTTTTCACTTGGATTTTAAATTTTAATTTCTACGCCTCTTATAGCATTGGTTTAGCGACAGAGTGCGCACAAGCAGTACCCAAAAAGAAGTTGGTAAAATGTATCCGCTATACATATGTTTCGGTCCATTCTTATTTATCATTCGCTTGTTAACAATAAACACCATATACTTGCTTAATTCACACGGAGCGTACTACCACAGCACGTTTCTCGTAACAATGCGATAATGCTAAATATAATGTTTTGGTTTCTCTCTGCTTGTTTCAATGTCCATTGACTTTTCATTTCTCCAGGACTTTTGAAAGTGGCGTGTTTGGCTGCCATTTTAAAACCCTTCTTCTCACATCCCAATTCCCTAAAATATCTTCAGTAACAGATACCAACGTTCGGTATCCGAACCGATAATAGAGATTAAGTGTACTGTTTCAGTTGTTAGTAAAAATGGCTTATATTGAATGTAGATACTTAAAGTAAAATACCTACTCTTCAACGAGGTAACTAAGCTTAAGAGATAAAAATAAACTGTTAAAAACGTAGGTTTCTCCAGGAACTGGTTAATAATCTTTAGTTTCAATTTGATATTTTTAGTGGTAGTAAAGTAAGGAATAATGTTGTTAACTTTCACATAGGGTAGTTTTTGCAATCTTGCACAAGTTTTTAAGAGCGAAGATTTCTCCAAAGCTCCCTAACTTTTAGTGATTTGCAATTTCGAATAAGTTTTCGAATTTTCTAATATTTCAATGTTGTTTTGTATTGTAGCACTTCTTACACATTTTCACACGAGACTGTACTTGAGAAGCACTAATGATAATAATAATAATGAACGAGATGACGAGATGAGAGAGTATCATACGAATGACTGTTAGGAGAGAAACGTAAACAAAATACGCATAAACAATGAAATGTTTGGCAGAAGCACAGATTGAAATTAGGATTACGAGCTATGATTAGAATTGACGATCTTTAATCCTGTTACCCCCACTCTACGAGGGTTTTATGTGGGTTATGCTCGTAAATGTAAACAACTGCTTCTGTGACACTAACACCTTTGGGAATAACTGTATGACATTGTTATTCCAGATTTATCTGAAGTTGGAAATACCGGATATAAACAAAGAAAATTTTCGTTGACATGACTTCAAACATGCATTTTGACAAAGGCACTTGCAGATGTAATGAAAAAAAGTGTGATATTTCTCCTAAATATTTTAAAATAAACTTTTATGTGGTATGGTAGAAGGCAATTAAGTGCAGTAAGAAAATTCCAAAGCCAGTACATATATTGAGCTTTAAAAGTTAATCATTAATATTCTTCGTTTACTTTACAATATGTCATTATTGTTTAAATAATAAAACCGCATACGGCAATTTTACACGAAGTCACAATAAAATGTAGTACCTGGGCGTCCATATGCGCAAATTTAAACGACCTTTACAATTTCATTAACGCTTGAATAAAGTGCGAGAAGAAGAATGTTACTCTGGCCATTGCAAAAATAGCATTCTGAAGAGAAGATCATGGAAAAAAACGAACTAGATCGATTTTCCATTTATTTAGTCACAGTGAAATGACTTCACTTTGTGTGCAGTCGCAGAACTCAATCTCTGATTTCACACAACGACAATAATATCTGAATTTAAATCGTTTTGCCGGGGGCTATGCGCTGCAATGGGAGTGAGAGAAGAGCATGGAGAAGGGATCGGCTGTACCTTGTGCAGACGCACTGTTTCGTTTTGCTATAAAATTATGCCGGGGGCGAGAAATACACCGAGAAAATAGATATCATTTACACATATAGCGTGGTAATTAAAGGTTATAAATAAAACAAAGTGTGGAATTAAATGCTTTATCGCGTGTTTTTACATACGCAATTTAGTCGAAAAATTAAAATTAGTGGGTAAATATGTAAGCTGTTACCATCACAAATTAAGGAAAGAAATCGTGGTTTCTCGTTTGAGATAATTAGTAAATCTTCTTTTTTAAGATTACTTATGTACTGCATAAAAATCCTTTTTGTTAATTTCAGTTAGTTTTCATGTTAAATTTTCATGTCTCTGTTCAAAATACAATCAGAAATTTTGCGAACGAACGCATTTGTTTCAAGCATTGTTCATTACACCACTCACATAATTAGAAGTCGACTAAACAGAATGTTAATATACAGCGTGGTGGGTGGAAGATAATTTCTTCTCTAAGCACGTTTCCTCTATCTACGCTGAAGGTTTGTTTTTTAATCGGAATGTCTTATATATTTCGGTGCGCCTTATGACCTTCTTCAATGTTTTCCGTACCTTTCTAGCTCAGTTTTTGAGTTTTTTCGCTTCTATTCTTCCAAGGGTTGATATTTTAAGCGGTTTACACGTAGGGCGATGATTCAAATTCTATTTGATTAAATATTTCTTGAAGTTTTCCGCAATATTAAATTTGTTGAAGAACTTCTGTATTCTGCAGAAACGTACAGGCTACTCCTTAAAAAAGAAGTTGTATAACAGGAATCAAACTTGGAAACCATTTCTATCGCAATCTTGTAAAATCTGCTTGATATAATTTGTTTTTTCAACATGCTGTTAAAGATTCCAAATAGTCAATTGAATAATTTATGAATCACCAATTCTAATATATGAGACGATTAAGATATCTAGCGTTAAACAAACAAGAGCATTCCACAAAAATTTAAAGTTATCTCAATTGTCTCACATACTAAATAAGTATAGGTAATGTTGAGGAAATAGTTGACATGAATTGAAGACAGGCACCCAAAAACACGCAAGATACAGGATATTTCATTTAAAAAACGAAACTTGTACTCTATAGCGAAAACTGAACACCCTCTAATTTTGTGTTGTGCACAATTACCTTCCGAATATTTTATGTTTGAAACATTTTCTCTAAATTGCTTGAGAAAGAATTTATCTTCCGCCCGTGTACTTGTGCCTTCAAATTAATTTACCATGGTGCTTTATGGACGTACTATGCGTAATAGTAAAAGAGGAGTTGTTTATATAATAACACATTGAAACTTATATTATAAAATCATAAAAAGTTATAGGTGTAGTGTCTTAGAATTTGGTTCTGAAATTATATATAATGAAACTAACAGCTAATTAGGAGAAGTACGTTTAATCGTCTATTCGGATCTATCGCTACGTACATATTGCGCATATTTTGCAAGATTGGATCGCTCACTTGGCGTAACAAAAACTATAAACTAAATGTACATACAGATATATGGAACACTCCACCCTTTCATTTACAGCAATTATTCATCTAGTCCATATCGTAAAACTTTTTTCCTACCTCTCTTTGATTTCTTTATAATATCATTAAGAGGTAACACATTTTCATTTAAGCCCTCACATATATTTTCTTCTACTTATTGTCATTTGAAATATCACGTTTGGTATCATTTTATCTATTTATAGAAAAATCAGTAAAATCTAATATTTGATTTAAACGTCGTCTCCAAATTTTTTGTATCTCGTACGTAGACTAGGTATGTTCGCTAGGCCTAATTGTTTTATGAATAGCACCCTTGATCCATGTTGGTTTTGCAAACCTATAATCTTTAACACTAACTTTGTTATTTACCGCGAAGACACGTAGTCTCGTACCTCTATAACTTTCAATTTGTTTCTGTTGCTTTTTTTAACAGTTTTAGCTATTACTGCATTCGAAATTTTTCTTTTTTTACATTTCGGTAATAATAAGTATAATCGTGTTCTAATATTGTGTCTCAGTAATAATTTTGCTGGCGTTTCATCAGTCGTATTATGAACAGTATTTCTATAATCTATCAAGAACCGATTTAAAATTAAATTAAAATTATGGCTGGAACCTTTAGTTAAGACATTCAATAATGCATGTTTAATTATTTTTACAGCATTTTCAGCTAAGCCATTCGTTGCCGGATGAAACGGTGGAGAAGTTTTAAATTCGATACCATTGTATTTTAAAAAGTTTTTAAACGATTCTGATGTAAAACTCGTCGCATTATCCGGCACCAACTGCTTAGGAAATCCAAATCGAGAAAATAATCTTCGCAAATGTTCAATAGTTGATCGTGTATCTGTACTACTCGTTACAAATGCTTCAATCCATTTTGAGTGAGTATCAACTACTACTAAAATGTATTTGTCATACAATGGTCCTAAATAATCATTGTGCAAACGATTCCAAACGTCTTTAGGATTATTCCAAGGAATCAGTTTTGTGCGATTTGGATTGGCTTTAGAATGTAAACAATTTCTACATGATTTAATCATTTTTTTTATATCTAAACTTAAATTAAGCCACCATACATATGAACGTGCAAGACTTTTTGTTTTCACTATACCCATATGAGAACGATGAAGTTCTTGTGAAACCTTAATACGTAAAGAATTAGGTATTACTACGCGATGATCAAACATAATACAATCGTCTTGAATGTTCAATTGCAGCTCATGTAATGTAAAAATTGAGAGAGGCTTTCTTGGCCAACTAACTTTAATATATTGTAACACAACTTTTAATATCGGATCTTTCAAAGTTTCATTTTTAATACCATTACTACTTATAGGTAACTTTTCTTCGATATGATTTAAAAATGAATACTCTAATTCCGGTGCTTCAAAGTTTCTGGATATTGGTAATCGTGATAAACAATCGGCATTATTCTTATTACAGCCCAATTTTGGAGTCGACGTGCGGTTAAGGAATCCCTCGTTTCGACCCAAATATTATCACTAACGGTTTTGAATCTGTCTCTAATATAAATTTCGTACCATATAAGTATTGACTAAACCGTTTAACTCCAAAAATAATGCCGAGTGCTTCCTTTTCAATTTGAGAATACGCAATTTGAGATTTTGTTAAAGTACGCGATGCATAACCGATAAGTTTTTCTTGTCGTTTTGGATAAACATGAGATATTACAGTACCTACCCCATAGACTAATGCATCTGTACTTAATTTAATTGGTAATTGAGGGTTATATTGTGCAAGTACTTCGGATGAAACTAAAATATTTAATTTTAACAATTTTTTTTTTAAAGTTAAGTCGCATTCCGAGGACCAAATAGATTTAGATTCTGCGTTTAGTAAATTATAAAGTGGCTTTAAGATAAAAGAACAATTTGGTACAAATTTACCGTACTAATTAACGAACCCTAAAAACGATTTTAACTCAGTTACATTTTTCGGTACTGGCGCATTAACTATCGCTTCAACTTTATCGTTACATGTATGCAACCCATATTTGTCAATTTTTTAACCCAAATGCTCTATAGTGTCCATAAAAAACTTACATTTATCCTACTGAATTGTTAAACCACAATCTTTGAAACGACTAAGTATTTGCTTAATTCTAAATACATATTCCTCTCGATTGGAGCCTGTAATTAGAATATCATCTAAAAATGCTGTGACACCGAGTATTCCTTGTAGCACTTTTTCAATCATCTTTTGAAATTTAGCGGGAGTGCATGCTATACCGAAAGTTAACCTCATATATTCAAAAAGTCCTAAATGAGTACAAACTGCGGTATATTTACGAGATTCTGAGTCTAAACTTACTTGCTGATATGTTTGAAATAAATCTAATTTAGTAAATTGCTTTCCACCATGTGACTTACTAAATATATCCTCAATTCTTGGTAATGGAAGTTTCTATTTCAGTTTTTAGTTTCAATTTCTAATTTCTAATACAGGGTTTAGGGTTACTTTATAATCATCACATATTTTAATAGATCCGTTACTTTTCGAAATGGGCACAATTGGCGTACCCCATTTACTGTAATTTACCGGTACAAATATTTTCTTAACTTACTAACCGTTTAATTTCTAATTCCACCTTTTCCCGAAGCGGAAAAGGTATTGGTCTAGGTTTATAAAATTTTGGAATAGCGTTATTTTGCACCTTCAAATGAATGGTATCTTTACTAAAATTACCCAATTCTTGTAAATACTTCCATAAATTCTACATACAAATCTTCAAAATTGGAACCATCGATTTGATTGTCAAGTTAAAATTCAAAAAGAAATCTCTAACTAGTAACAACGGGCTGTCTCGGTTTATAATATATAATTTCATAAACTTATTTTTTTTTGTTATAACCCACGTAAACATTTATAAATCCTAAAGGAACAATTTTCCTTCCAGCGAAATTTATCAATATTTTATTATTACGTTCACAATTAATATTAGAGAATAGCTTATTTTTTAAGAAATGACAGATACCGCCGTACCAGTGTCAAGTTCAAACTCAACAGGTCCAGCTTGAACTAAACAAATTATTTTAAAAGGATCACTAGAATCTTTACATTCTAATTTAAATATTTCTTGCTTTTTATTTTTGCAAATGACCCTGTTCTTTACAAAAATTACAATAATAGCCTTTATATCTGCAATGACTTCTTAAATGACCATTTTTTCCACAAACCGTACATCCGCCAAACAGCGTTCGATCCAGGTGGCTGCGCTTTTCCGGTTTTCCCCACCTTAGAATTTTGAATTCGGAATACTTCGATTTCTTCCCGTTCCTTCTGAACTTTGGTGCTCACGTGAAGGTCAAAATTGTGATGCGTCGATTCCTCAGCATCTGCAATTTCTACGGTTTTATCGAAATCTAACGTACTGACATCTTCTTCAAATATGTGATGAACATGTCTTTTTTCCATCCCCATGATAAAACGATCTCGAATCATAATTTGTAACTCTTGTCCAAAATTGTATTTTGACGCCAAACACCGTACGCGTGCTGCCCATTCAGTAATAGACTCGTTGGAGATCTTGAAAGCGTTATAGAATTTATAACATTCCGGAAAATATGCCTTTTTCGGGGAGTAATACTTGTCCAAGAGTCTAATCAACTTTTCATAGGTTTTTGTAGCCGGATCCTTCGGAACACACAGGTTGACAAAGACTTCGTATCACTATTTGTAATAGCATTAGCCAAAAAAACTGTCGCATTCTTGCGTGAAATATACTCCATTCGCAGTCCTTTGGGTTAAATTTCCCTAAATGCCCAATACATGTCGGATGCTCAAAGATAAAATACGAACAGCAATTAATGAAATTGATAAAAGAACATTTAGGAATGTTTACAAAGAATTTAGGTATAGGGTTGAAAAGTATGTGGAAGTAGGAGGGGGTTACGTAAATATATATAAATTGATGATAAATTGAATAAATGATTGTTGTTTTTTATCACATTCGAATTTATATACATTTAGAAAATAATTCATAAAATCTTATATTTACAATAAAGAATTTATTTTAGTTAACCAGAATATTCTTAAATTATTTTATATCTAAAAATATGTATACAAAACATTAAAACATAAAATAGTTTAAAAAAATGTAACAACGTTCACTATAAGTTTGCACCAAATCCGTGGACGCAGTGTACAATAACACATCGAAACTTATATTATAAAATCACAAAAAGTTATAGGGATTATAAAACTTCACAATGTTAGAAGTAATATGCATATATACGTACAATAACCTCCATTTAAAATAAGCAAGTTATTACGACTTCTTATGTAACCGGAAGGCAAATGTCAAAATCTTTTAGCTACGATGGTTTCACTGGTGTTAGTATTCAGATTTATCAAATTCACACTTTTTCAGATACCGATAATTATAGTTCCGAGTGGGTCATACCAATACCTCGTAAGTGTACTGTTACTGTTGCAAAGCTTCATTTCCCATGTGTAAGGCATGATATCATAAAGAAACGGTATCTGTTAATAATTAGCTCAATTTCAGTCACGTAGTAACAGATATAATGAGTTGACTTAAAAAACAAAGCACTCTTACAATTCACTACATAAGTCATCTAAAAAAAATTGGAAAAAACAACTTTGAAACTACCTACACTGGTGCCTGAGTGTATGGCTTATTAATTATTGGTGTTCTTACTAGTTTTGTGTAATAATTAAAGTTCGCCATTTTTCGTGCGCTTCACAAAATTAGCCGAGACTAGACAGACTCGTGTTTATTCGTCTCATGGGTTCGTGTTGCCTACTGGTTTCCCCGAGAGTCGAAAATAACGTGGTGTTTGCCTTAAATTCTGCAAACATTGGTGTATTAGGTCAATTTCACATGTGTAGGCTTTAAGAGCTTTTAGTGCTGCGCGACTGTATGTAAAAATATTTCTGGTTGCGCTTCGTATGCCTTTCTCGCACAAGTTACAGCATAAATTTCTCCTTTAAATATACTTTGGGATCTGAGAGGAACTTTTAGGTGGTAGTTAGATTTTATTTTCTAATTGTAGATTTGAAGTGGCGTTATTCCCAATCGCAATGTTAGATCGGGCTTATTCTTTGTATATTGACCGCTTTGTTCGACCGACATGTTGTTTCTTGGATTTTTCGTTTGACTTTTTAAGTAATACGTTTTATAACAACATTTCAGTTTCTTTTTCAAAATCATACAATGCAAAAAAAAACAGAGTAGACGCTGCCAATTTAAAGTAACATTCACATTGTATTTGCCTGCTGAGCTAAAATTTTCTGCTCGCTCTGTTTTGCCAACAAAGCAAACTAACGAGATCAGAAAACTTCCCGAAATAACATATTCAGACGATAGAAGACGTATTTAAATATTAAATTTACGTGAACGCGGGGAAATTAATTCCTTGCCCTCCCTTCGCTTATTCTTCTTCCCGACGAATATATGAGAGAATAAAGGTAACATCGAAATTGCTTTCGTAATACCTTCGAATCTAGAAAGTTTTGAATTGTCTTTGATGCTGTATAATCAAAATTCTGCGAGCAGACTATATGATGCGTCGAGGTACGACAACGCTGGGAATGCTACGAGAGTCGGAGATGTTTTTAAATATAAAATAGTAATACGGAAGAGACGGTGCATGAAATTGAATAAAGCTTAAAGCGGAAGACAAGACAAAGACAGGGATTACGTAAAACGGATTAAAATGACGATGAATTGTCTTTGCTGTGATTTTACATGCATCGTGGGTACAAGAATAAAGCAACTGATGAGAAAAAATGCTTACACAACATTATCTTGAATTTCCTTTAACACAAGTTCCTCAAAAACTAGTAGATATATAACGTGCTCTCCAATACTAGTCAGCATGCTGGAATTTGAAATTGTTCTTTACCGTTGTCATCGGTGGCGTAATATATTTCATGGGAATTGTTTGTGGATAACGATAATGACGATAAAGGTATGCGAAAAATATTTGTAAATAATTTGTGGAAAGAGAAACTCGCTGTCAATCAATCAATGCGAAACTGCTGTTGATTAACCAGAGAAAAGCAGTCCAGATTTTGACGAGGTCTTCCAGATGATAACTAATCATCAACGATCCCAGATTATCCTAGGAGAGAGAATTCAGGTACTTAAAGCTGCAGCTCAGTAGCAGGTTGACCCGTAGGTCCCATGCTAATAGCGTCAAAACTAAATTTATGGATGTTGAGACTCTGTTCTGCACCGCTTGTCTGAAGCCTATTTTAACCCATGGAACCCTGGCAGTCAACTGCTGCCAAATCTCCCCCGGGCTTTATACGGAATCAATAGCTCTGCCCGGATTTGAATGTCCTATTGTTGATCGGGAGTCTGGTGACTGGTACCTGGGACAGGGCAATTAGCTTCAGAAATCCCGTGCTGGCTAGAGTAGTGGAGGAGCCATAGGACCGGTCTCCTGCCAGGAGAACAATAACTAGAGTTCGCGATAGGATCGATGTTTGATGATACAATTGGATTAACAGGAACGCTTCCGTGTTCATTTCTACGAGGAGGCATTCCACAGATAAATTCTATAGGAGAGGGAGATCCGGTTACTTGTGATTATGGAACCCGTAGGCTTGTCCCTTGGTTTGCGTGTCGCAATGTTTGAGACAGAATTTGATCCTTTAGGAACAGATTGTTCCTGGAACAAACTCCTGCTTGCTCAATTGTTAAGTGTAATGCAAGAGTAAAAGCTAAGGCGTAGTAGTAGCAGAAATAAAATGTACCATATTTTACACTTGCGGCGTTCAACTTCTAAGAGTACTACTGAACAAGATGATATAACATTTAGAAATATGTCCCCAAGTGTAACAAAAGCGAAAGTTCCAGATGGTATTTTAACGAATTAGAAAAATGTTATGTTGCCAAGAAAACAAAAAGTCACCAACAGAAAAATGTGATTAAGTTGCTTTTTGTAATGTTGTTACAGATATGTAAATTATAAAGAAATCGTTCAGTCTTTTGCAAACCTACCTAAAGAATCGGATGTCCTTAAAACTACATTTTTTACACTCTACTCACCAAGACATTCAGATCATGGAAAGACAATATCAGGAAAGGTGATATGAAAAGATGATGGTAGATTTTGGGTTTAGTTAGAGAAAATAATTCTGTATATAAAAGGAAAAGGAAGTATGAATTTTTAAGTTTCGAATTAGGTAAGATTATTATGTTTTAAGTTTCCTCCAGGCTGCATTTCAAATTACTTATTATTAATAGTATTTTTTTATTATAATTCTATGTTTCTAATAAATCATAAATATTTTAAAATGTAATTTATTTAGAAAAATTGAAAAAGTGTCAAGTTTATGCTTCGCAAACAAATTTTCTTAACGACTTAATTCAAAAACTAGCAAAACCTTTTTTGTAATTTGTTGCTTAATACCTTGACTGTCTATGCATAGTTTCAAAGGCTGGGTCTGATTGCGAAGTACTTATTTAATTACAGTTCAAGGACAGATATACCACCTCTTCTTCTTTTCGTGAATCTGCCCAACTGGTTGAGTACTTATGGTTAAATAAAAAAAGATGACGCTAACAATGTGAAAAGGTTTTGATAACCACTGTATACAGTAAACCATAGATACAACGATGAATGGCAAATAAACGAAAACGCTTACGACGAAATATATATGCAAATCCGATAATATTGCAAGCGCGCAAACGAAAATGACATTAGTTCGTCATCCGAATGGAAATGAGACGTAGGCGAGCGTAAACATACAGACAGACAAACTGACAACTAGCGCGTTACAATGATTACAACTCCGTGGCAGATTAGAAGGGAGTTTAATCTAACTGGCAAAATACTATTATCTTCCGCAAGGATTCTAACCTGAGGCCATTTAACGCCGATGTTATCATTGCAGCAGTTATTTCTCGGATCGTTATACATTCACTCGTTGTCACTTTGCTCCTACGATTGATACACTTAAGGTACTATGCGCTTAACAGATTAGAAGCATTGTTTGCACGTTATATCTCTCTTTCTTTTCCTGTTGCCAAAACTAGCTGTGCTTTGATTTAGTGTTTGAATAATTTCACTAAATTCTTTTTAACCAAACATATATGTACATAATGATTTCTACGTTTGCAAACTTTCTTTTAAAAGAATCAGATGGTAGTACCAATAAAACGAGTTTATGATATTTATTCATAAAAGAAAAATAAATTTACATAAATATTATAATAACAATTGTTTCTTACAATTAGTGCCATTTTAATATTAATATATAATATAATATAAAAAATATATTTTTCTTGTTGCAAATGTTTTTCAAGGTTTCTAATCAAAAGGACGAATTTCAACATTTTCAGAATTCGAAATATTGAATTCTTACTGTAGAAATTCGAATCCATATTACTACATAAACACTACGAATAGTGTGAAAAAAAAAATTGGATTTCTTTTCATTCTGCACATGTTATGCATGCTTCGACGCGTCTTTTAATTCACATTGAACATAGGGCTGAGCCAGCTGTTATGATAATATAAAAATAACATTGTTTCACTAAATAGAGATAAAATTTGTGAAAGCTTGCATAAAGTAAGCAACTTATTAAAGCAATAAAAAGCATACTTAAAGAAACAAGCAACCAAGGGGGAACAATTATTTGTTTGGAAAAATTGACTAGTTAGCCAAGGCAGCCCGTATATGTGCATTGAATAAAACCATAAAAAGAAAAACCGAAAAAATACATTATAGGTTACCTCTGTTTGAAGCCCGCGTATCTAGAATGCCGCGTTTTTGTTGATGATATATTATTTGCTAACCTGGAGACAAATTCAAAGAGAAATTCAGAGATTTAGATGGAAAACAATGGCAATTAAAAGACAGGGAGATAAAAGCTTTCGAATAGTGACTAGTTACAAATATCGTTGAGAATAGAGGAAAAATGAAGGAGAAAATAAACAACATGCTACAGCCAGCAAACCGAGTATATTACGTCTTACAGACGAAATTCTTGAATCTTAGAGAAATTGCAGAAATTACAAAGACAAGGATTTCAATAAATAAATCAATATACCAACCAATACTGTTGCATGCGGTGAAAAACAGAATCCTAACAGAAAGGGAGGAGCAGAGGATATGGACACGAAATATTTTAGGAAAGTGATGGAAGTACAGACAGAGAATTTGTTTGGGCGTTTAATAAGAATGTCAAATGATAACCTGGTGAAGCAGATATGGACCTAAAAGAACTTGGAATAGCGCAGTACTTAGAGGGATACTTAGAAGAAGAGGGTAACACTGAAAATAAGCCACAGTAAATACGACAGAGAGAAAACAATGAAAGAAATTCGTAAAAATAAAAATAAAAAAATGCTAAAATAGCTATCTCATGGTATTGATAGAATCATTTACAGCGAACGCAATGCAAGGGGAGAAAAAATACACTATCCATCTTTTTCCGCCTAGCCAGCGTCATCAGCGTGATTCCGAGAATATTTTAACTCTACTTCGTATTGCTCCTGCTTACAGTTAATGCTACTACATTTCGAAACGACGAGCTAGAAATTTCTTGGCGCCATTTACTTGCTGAACAGAAAGCAGCGACATAAACCGGGTGCTGTTTTCCAAACCTTCCCTCGAGCAGTTCTTGGACTGCTTTTCGATCTTGGAATTGTATACTTTAATAGTTTATGTTTACACTTCCCAGTGGAGAGGAAACTGGTGTGTTTTTAGGAGTCTTAAGGATTTTTTAAATAAATAAGCGATACTTGTAAGTACTTCTTTGCTTGCGGAAATGTTTCCACAAGATTATTTTTCTTAGGTGAATTTCTTTTATGCAAGACTGCGGAAAGTTTTTCGCTGTGGCAGGTGTTGGTCCAAAATATAATGCTGTAACGAATTTTAGTGTCCATTCATGCATAATAACTGGTAAGTGTAGGGTCCGGTAATCAACTAAGCAATGGTTCTGGGAGAAATACCTTCGTTCTAGGGAGAAGGAAATAAGTAGGCTGGTGAACCTCACCCAGGTAGGTTGTTTAAATATTGGCTAGATACAGTTGCTTTGAAAAGGGAAGACATAATATAGTAATAACCCTGAAGATATTTATATTGATGCAAATATATATGTATGAATACAACATTGATTGGACACAATTTTCACTACACTGATTTCTTTTCATGATTGCAGTATTGGAATTTGTTCAGGAATTCGTGGATTCCCATAGTCAGCCCATTCCCATTGTATGACATGCGTATGATCGACTACCCGATAATGATCTATTGAGGGTAGCGCAATTATCACTAGATGGTAGTACTGACATTACGATTTTTGTAAAATTTGACATTTGCTGTTGTTGGCACAACAACAATGCCTAGAATCACTTCATTTAAGTTTTGGTAAGATCAGAAAAGACTGTGTTTGTTGAAATTCATCGTGGTCGTGTTTACGTCACTGATTAATTTCGTGAAGGTCGGTTGTTACAAAAAATATGGATGCTATACGCACGATGTTTGAAGAAGATCAACGTGATCCCCCGAAGCATAGATCCGGTTTCTATCGACCAACTAGGAATTGTCCGCACTACTCCGTACACTCAAAGAGACACCGAAAGAGACCGGTTGGTCGCCGGTGGGCACTCCATCCCCCGTGCTCCCCATGTTAGAGAAGTTCCTTTCTCAACTTTTGATAGGTAACGCTCACTCCACTATCGGTTCGTTGGAGTCTAGGTCATCCAAGTGCGACAACTATCGGCCTCTCGGGGACTAGACCGCCGAGCACTGGGAACTATCGACTAGTGATGGAAATGGAACCGACCGTGAGATACAATCGGTCCGTCCGTTATATAAATCTATACAAGGGACATGGCCGGGCCAAAGTCTTACGGAAATCGTACCTGTCGAGATATTAAGGTCTAGGTAAGGAGTTCCTGGCACTAGGATGAATCCCCATGTATATTCATGCCCGTTGCTCTGCAGCTAACCAGAGATCGAGTAGTGAAGCTCCAGGCCTTTATGGGTAAACGTTTACCCAGCAGGTCAAACAATGATTATTTGAAAGAGAAAAACATTTAATTAAACTTTCATTACCCGTATTCGTTTTGTATAGCGCCTAACGACTTTTTTTTGTTCCAGAATGTTCAGCAAAAGATGCGTGGACAGCAGTTATTCCTTCAAGAAGCTGCTCAAACCTTCGAAAACATGTTCTGAAAATCGTATCTTCAGAGTGGAAAACGCTATTCCAGAATTGGTTCGAACGTATGCAAAAGTGTATGAACCTTAATGGCAAATATTTTGAAAAACAATTTGTTTTTGTAAAAATTTAAAAGGTAATGTCAAGGAGCAGTCACATAAACTTCCGTTTTAATGTAATGATAAATTAAAGCTAAAAAAAAAGGTGATGAGATGTAAGCTTCTTCTTGCGGATGAACGGTTTGTGTTCTACTTGGATACATTGCAATGTTTTGATAATCTCATTGTTAGAGACGTTTCTGGAGAGTACTAACAACTTTGCCAACTTTTGCAATTTTAATTGCAGAAAGTGTAGATGCCGACATCCTTGAAAATATCGACTATTGGAATGTTGGTAGTCGAAATCTTATAACTTACAATTTAACGATCTGAACAATAGACTAATTGATCTACCGGACATCCTTAATTAATCGCTTGCACTATGCACATTTAATCAGCAATAAATGAAGTTTTGAATACGCTAAACCGACGCCAAGTTCCAAAAGCTAATCAATCCTAATACAACCCCGGGCCGTAGTACAGACACACAAGCCTCCCATCGCACCCGCCGCCATCGCAATGCACCACGAACAGTAGTAGCTTCTGGACCATGTAAGTTGGTTGTCCATTAGTACGGGGCTTCCGGCGTTCCGCGTCTTACCTCACTTCCGGAACTTGGCCTCCGGAGCCTGGGAATAATTCAGCACCAACTTGCCACTTTAAGCCGTAATGAATAGGTAATTAGTTAATATTGCGCCCGGCTTCCTGTTGTCCACGCGCTTTTGGGACGACCTCCCGGACTTCAAACTCCTTACCTCCCTCGGTCTTCCTTTTCCGAAAACTTAAACTCTAGACATATATACGTGTATGTGTACTACGTGTGTGTGCGAGGTAGTCCCCGGAGACCCATTACACCGTACCATGCGAAACGTACTGTCGTGTGTTTCTCCGGACTTGTCTGGGATGCCATTGTTCAGGGGATCTGATTGAATTAACTGTAATTACTCGGGATTAATCCAGACTATCTGAACTACTACCGTACAATGTTTCATCTTATACGTATACTACCTATAGCTGTATCGCATATATATGTATATGTATGTACGTACTACCTAAGTTTAACTCCTTCAACGTCTACGTCCTCCTCCAAGTTATTATATAGTTCGTGGGAGGAGAAACGATGCGGATGAGGTCCTGTTAGACGGTGGCCCGAACGCATTATCTAATCTGAATGTAATTTAGTCGATCGGCTTTGAGAAATGCTTCGAAATTTCTAATGGGAATATAATATCCAAGAGCAACGTCGCTCTTCAAGTTGTACGGTAAACAATACTTCTATCGAACTGACACAAATGGTAAACTTTGGCGAATCGTAGTTGTCTTTTTTTATTTCTTGAATGTCCTTAACAAGGACGAGAAATACAGAAAAAATGATTTGTATCTTGGATTTCGATTGTTTGTAGAAATGGTACTTGTAGGAATATCATTTTGATGCTTGAGTTTAATATCGTGTGGGGCCTCTCTTAGCTTTCCGTAGTGTCTTTACTCTATTCGGCATTCTTTTGATTACATTTTTAATGAAAGGCTGAGGAATACTGTCTGGAGTGCCGGTTCTAGCCGGTTAAATTGTTTTCACATTTGAGCCCAGATATGTTCAATGCAATTTATATCTGGAGAACAAGCTGGTCAATCTATTTGGTCAATACATTGATACCCTAACGTGGATTAAAGTAAAATTTTTACCGATGGGAGTAGCAAATGGTAATTGGTTCTAATTGGTTGGAACCATGTTACGATACCTGATCGATATCATGGTTGCATTAATTAGAACAACCAAACCTGTACGCCCATCAAAACAAATGTCTTCCCAAACACAAACTGATCCTCCACCAAAATGAGTAGCTGGTGTCATGACATTTTCATTGTATTGCTCTCCACACCATAATTCGATCACCGGTATTATACAACTAAATCCGGACTCATCAGACCAGGCATGATTTTCATCTTTGTAGGATACAATGTTCAATGGCCCGCCTGTTTCTTATTGCTTGCTTATTTCTAGTTAATCGTGGATAAATAGCGGATCTTATTAGATTGCGGCTATTTAACTTATTTCTTACCGTTTGGCCAAATTATCCCAAATTATTATTATTATACAGTAGGGACTGAAAGATGATCTTCAGCAGCGGTTGCAGCCCTTTCTCTTTCTCCATCATGAGTGTATGCGGCACTCCTAGTTGGTTTTGTGTCGATTCCATATTTTACTAACCTCGCTTTTGGAAACATTCAACCCGTTAGCAAGTTTTTGTTGAGTTAAACCTTTAACTAACGCTTTAATTGTTCAAGTTGAACAGCTTCTAAAGCAATAAAATTTAAAAAATATTAAAAACGGAAGGATTGTGTTTTATTTAAAAACATTAGAATCTATTATTTCTCTAGTCAAAACAATCTTTGGATAGTTCATATTTTTGTTGTTTACAGTAGTTTAAGATACATAAATAAATTTAGTGAAACCTAAAAAAACAAAAAAAAAACAATATATTTTTTTCAAATATCCACTTTAGTTTTTGAGCAGTGTATTTCTGTAACTTCTTCTTTAGTCACTTGCGTTTGAATTTAGCCTGGAAATTACTAAAGAGGAAGAAATGAGATCTTCTGTGCATGTGCTGGGTATCCCAGATCAAGTGGGTAATTTTCTTATCAAAGAATATGGAGATTTGGTTAAATAGAAAATATTTTGCCGTTTCATGTGCTGATTTAAAATCTGTTTGAAAAAGTTCAAAATATCGAACCCGTCAAAAGTTATTTCAAAAAAACAAAAAACCGTCATGTTCCCAAGTATATAAGATACGAAAAAAATCGCAAAATACATTAAAGCCAAATCGAGCTTGATATCGATGTGGAACTACAGTATGTCGTTTTTCTTGCTACTAGTAGTGTTCATTAATTACACTCTGCAGTTAGAAAAATACAACTCACTTGTCCATAACATACATCGACTAGTAAAACTATTATTTCTAGTGCTCTTGCGGAAGAACCACTTACAAAATGGCACTCTGGGGTCATAACCTTTTGGGCCTAGAGTTTGGGAGTCAGGTACTCCCAAGCTCTACTAACCTCTACTCGCTTCTATTTCTTGAATTGAAATGCCTGGATTAGCTGCGATTGTTATTAACTCACCGTTGGTATAATCTTCCACTAATAGATTATTTTTCTTAGAGTTAAAGAGCTTTCTCAAATTTCCCAAATAAGTTTGGGCAGCAAGACGGGAACCTTTATTGCCCGTTTAACCCAATCTCCATCCAATGATGAAAAAGTTACTCATGTAATCCTATTTAATCTGGGCTACTATAGCGTATTTTGTAAAATTATTTAGAAATATACAGAGAGTTCCAAATTTTCGTCACCGCCTTCAGCTTTTTTATTTGAAGGGGATTGCTATAAATTTTACTAATCATTTTGATAGACACTTAAATCACCTTTGCGATGATATGTATACTTTCGATATATTACATTCCAAATTATTTTTTAATTTTTGCAGACTCTGACGTTTTAAGGCCTACTCCGAAAACAGCTGTAGTGTTGCGAATTATTATTGTTATCAGTTTACAGGCTAATATTCTATATCTTTCAAGGTGGTAAAATGTAAAGATATGTACAGGGTGTTAAATATGTCATGCAACATTTATCGGAATTCAAATGCTTTTTTTTTTTCGATTTTTTAAAAATAGAACCTCTACTTTCTGACATTGCTAGCAGTTTCCTTGTAAAGTTATCATCATTCATGGGAAACACGTTTATAATATTCAATATGCTGAGGATATCGAAGATGAACAGGTTCTAGAGGCAAGGAATAAAGCGGTTCCGTGTATTGCATTCCAGTAAATGTACGCGATTAGCAAAAAAATAGAAAGCTGTTGACAATGCTTCTAATAACATCAGATCTACTAATAAACATGGATAAAGAACTGTGGAGATCTTGTATTTTGTTAAAGTCAGACATGGGACACATTATATATGAGTAAAAATACAGTTGGGAACCTCATAATTATTTCTGAAATTCTATAAATCCTTTAATTTCATTAATTAGGAGCTTTGAAACTTTTAACTGTTCCTATTTTTTTTTTACTGGGAAAAGAATAAAAGCAAACTCTTACGCGTGTACGGAAAATTTTCCGCTCATAGCGCTATAAACATGTAACATATTAGAATATTAATTAAGGATGATTTTGTATGTACATTCTATGCAGATATGTATTAACAATTGACTTTCATGCTAGTAATGATAGTATATATTTAGAATTATTATTTAACGCTAGCTTCTAATTGCGTTCCTGTGTTCACCCCATACATGTAAACGTCTCTTAAGCAGTTAGTATATCTTGTTATATCTTTTCTACCGCAATTATTAATTAGTATGTACATGGATGCATACACACATCTTAGTTTAATAATACGTCGTTAAAGAAACGGCGTGATGCGGCTTCTGTATAAGTGTATTACTCGATTCCCACATATTTATACCGTACATTTGCAATACTACAATGTATTTGTAGAGTAAAAAACCGCACTAAACTAGAGGTATATAAGAAACCACGCGAACTGCGATGAATATGTATCTGTCTTACGATCAGGATGTTTATATCCTTAAGACTACATGCAAGTTAAAACGTATCTGTGCAAGGAATTAAAGTTTTCATAAGATAGTAAATAAGGTTATTTATAAACTTTTATAGAATCGTAGAAGGCAACCTGTATTTTGCATAATATTAACTTGCAACTTGTAATTTCGTAAATTTGAGTTAAATGCGATTGCTAACGCAAAATGTATAATAATATAAATGCGTGGGCACGGCTTGTGTGGTAGATATTAAGTTGTCTAAATGTAAGAAAACGGATACATGTTACAGTAATTGTAACTAATGCAAGTAATTTAATTACTCAACACACTACTGAGTCAGATAAGTACAAGCAGTGGTTACGACGCTTAGAGTAAGTGGAGATGTTAATCAGGGGGTATATTTTCTTTCTTTGAGAGTCATTTGCTTAAGAGTGAAATTAAAATGAAAACGTGGGCGACCCTTAATCGCTTAATGTTCGACAATACCAATATGGCCTGAAAGCATGCAATATTTGCAAAAATTGGAGAGGAATAATTATTTTAAAAAACGTTATTTTACAAACAAAAGTCTTATTATTAAATATTTATCACCAAGTACACGTAGCGGACATAAGGTAGTGCTCCATATGCACTGTCTTTGTTTTAAAACAAAGATCAAACAGATTTAAATATAAAGGCAACTGGCAAGTAAGGGTTACGGCAATTATTTTGAAAGAAAAATGCCTTTCGTGCAAGTTACCACTTCCACTAGATTTAGGTTTGTCTATCTGAAGACTAACTTTTTCCCAGAAGGCTTTCTGTGCTAAGTTTTTCTTTCTTTCAGTTTTTCTTTTTCAGTCTTCCTTCGAACTTATCACTTCTCTTTCAATTTTACAACCTAAATGTGAAACATGCTCGGAAAACCTTATCCAACAGTGAAGAGGACTTATGCCGAACAATAGAGAATTTTCCTTAGGTTCAATTCGTTCCGATTTAAAATCAAAAATGTTCCCGAAGACTTTTGGGATTCCTCCACAAACTGGGCGGCCCTGGAGATATTCTGTTTCAGTCAAGACAATCAGAACTTTACCACCTATTGGCGTCATGACGAGTTTAAAATTAGTAATTAAAGTTCTATTTCCAGGAATTATTAACTTTTTCATCAAGGTTCTGTTTTTCCTTTAGAAGATGTTCTTTTTATTTTTCGGCATATACTGTTCTGGAGGTCTACAAAAGCTAATTGATTACGGTGCCCATAAAGTAATACTGTTACTTGTTGCAAGCCTTAGTGATATAACAGTTTATATAGTTAACAAATTTTTATTTGTACAAAGCTTGTCCGGTACTACCATCAAATCCGTACCTGCAAATTATTTGTGTAGTATGACAAAATTAACGTCCTCGTTGTCTCTCTGTTCTAGCAAATTTTGTAATGGTACACTTGCGACGGTTTCAGAGATTCTAATAACCTAGTGTTCTGAGTTCTTGCTTGTAAGCTAGTTTTTTTTCTTAAGGCGGATATAAATTATGACCTCTCGATGCGCCCCCCACCCACGCCCACGCCGCGCGTTAATATATACTTGCTCACATAATCTGGTAGTATATAGCCCAAAACTTCTTGTCATATATATGGTCTGGTTCTCTTTTCGGAGAGAATGCTTTTTTGATTTGACAGGGTGCTTTGGGCTTTTCGATGCTCCTTTTAATATCACAGCAAGATGCTGATCTTTTTTGTCGAGCAAAGAAATTGCGCAGAAGTTGAAGAATACTATTGCTGATGGCCCAGATAGATTAATAACACAGTTCTTGGTTTTACCTAATTAATATTTGTTGGAAAGACCCTCGCGAAAACCGACGTTATACACTAGTATTTAAAAAGGGCCACTTTTCTAATTTGAGTGACTACAGACCTATAAGTGTTCTAGTGTTCTATCCAAATTCTTCGAACGCGCAGTATATATTCGCATTATTGACTATATCAACAAGCTTGGTCTTACACCCGATAATCATCACGAATTTTGCAAGAATCATTCCACTGAAACAGCTGCCTTTCAGTTCTTACAATATATCCACGCCAAATTAGATAACCGGAAAATGGTGGCATAGCTGTTTTTTTTTTATATGTTTCGTGCATTTGACACGGTGACCGTTGGATTTGTGCATGAGAAACTTTATGCTGTGGGAATAAGAGGGTTTATTCTTGGGTGGGTAGTATCGTTCTTGACGGGTGGAGATATGTACGTTCGATGTTCTGGAGCATATTCCGAAAACTATACCCCACACGTCGGCGTTGCCTAAGGATTTGCAGTTGGTCCACTGATATTCTTACTATTTTGCGCTAATTTACCGCATTTATTGGGTAACTGGTGAGTTTTAGAGATGACATCTTAATCCTTGTCGACGCTGGTACTAACGAGGATTTACAACTGTCTGCTACTAATCCTTGATCGCAAATTGTGTTAGAACGGGCGTATACACTATCTAGCGCGGAAAGCTAAATTCAAGATTTTTCGCAATTCTTAAACTGAAGTTTACTATGCCTTCGTATATCCCTCGCTTTCCTACAACATAATCGTTTGGAGACGGGCAAGAGACTGCGAGAGAGTGTTCGTATTGCAGGAAAGAGTACTGACATTGATCTTTGGTTTACATCCGCAGGAATCCTGCAGGTAGACATTCAGAAAACCCACTATTCTCACTTTTACAGACGTGAATATATTTAGCTGTGCCGTTTTCGTTAAAGAACACCTTAAATGATTCGACAGCAATTCTCGTAACCATGAGACATTGTGAGAAGCTGAGAACATTCTATCATAGTACATACCATTTTGAAAGATAGCTTGCGTTCAATTGTGTGATTGTCTATAATAGGTTGCTAACAGAAAACACAGACACGAACAATCTGGTGACCTTCAAATGAAAATTAAAGCATTTTCTTATTGACAAGTGCATCTATACCTTCAAAGAGTTTAGCGGCATTAATATATTTTACTATATGCTTAATATGTGTTGATGTGCGTTTATTGTCTTTTTCACTTTCGTATAAGCCTTCTTTTTAATCTTATTAATTTAATACAATTATCTATATAGATGTCTCGGATAAATAAATAAAATAAAGTAACATGTTGAGTGATACGCAATGCGTTTAATTAATTTTGAATTTAAAAATTGTAATTAAAGATTCTAATGCTGAATTTTATATTGCACGTTAAACGTTCTTTATTGCGCTATTTTATTTTAAACAAAAATGACTGTTAACCTCATGTCTAAGACAAAGATAAACGATTGATCTGGGGAAAATCGAGGGAAGAGGCCACACTGGTTCGCCTCGCACATCAATTTCAGTAATTTTGGTTGATAGTTTGCTGTTGTTATGTCTGCAATTTTGAAAATAAAATTGAATTCCACTACAATTATCTTGATAATTACAAGATACTTGTTGTTTTTGATCAATATTCAAGAGTGGTACCACTCGGTCACCGGTTGATGATGAGGACCATTCGTGTTCTCGAAACAGCCGTCCCGGACTATATAATAAATTAAACTTGTGTGGTGCGGAGGGTGCCGATACTTATGTGTTGTTTACCATACTACGCCACAGTCCTTGCCATCATTATTGATCATTATTAGTGGTACCACTCACCTATATATTTGTAAGTTAAATTTATTTTTTGTGGAAGACAACAGAACTCAATAAATGTATAAATAACACATTACGCAGAGTACATAACTAAGTGACATTCTTTAGAGAAATTGTGTTCTCAAGGGTGTATTATGTGACTAAATATAAAGGTAGGCACATTTGGAATTGTTAGTGAAATATAAAGGAAATATCTCGCCTTTCAGCAAGCTTAATTTAACACCGTATTGTGTATTTTATAGTAAATTGTCGCTATACAGTCGATTAATGTGAAAATCAATTTGTGATTCATATGACTAAATAGTTCTCGCTTGTTACGGATAATATTACAAAAACGATCTAAAAATCGGTAATCATTTCTTGCTCGACAGCTGTGGTGCCTTTTTTTACGTTCTTTTTTCTAATTTAGATATACAAAACGCCATTTCCGTCGTGCTACTGTTACTAGTACCGGTAATCGAAACGTTCCACACATCTTACAGATCAATGTTCGGCATGCCATTCATCGGAAGAGGCTTCATTTTCCGAGAACCTGACTCCGATTGTCGGAGAGCGACTTGTAAATTGAATCCTTTAAGCTTTATTTCAGGTCATTTTAACGTATACGTGCTGAGAATGCACCGTTTTAGTGTATTCAACTATTTCCTTTCATTCATTACATTGGTGAATTATTTTTTACGGTTCTTATGAGATTGTCGTGATTTGCGTGTTTTAGAGAGTAGGAGTCCGGGCCACCTTGGAAATGAAATCTTTGTAATGTACTATTACCGCAAAAAAGAGCGTATAAACCTTAATGGCGGATTTTTTACAAAATCATAAAATGACTTGTACTAAAAAGAAACTTTTTCTTTCGTTTTTGTAAATACTTGAAAAGTACTGTCGGTATCAAGTAAAAGTCACAACGTTTTGTTCTACAAAAAAAAAATTAATAGGTACTAAGATTACTTTCCAAAATCGGAAGTATAAAAAATTAAACTATAGTGTTCTAAACTTTGAGCGGCATTGTCTTAATTGGAGATTGTAGAGAAATGAAATTGTTAGACGTAAGTGTAATGTTTCCCTTAATTAATAGAATAGGCCGAAACTTTATGTAGTTCGTCATTTTTTTTAATACGTTTGCGGAACTGGAATGTATAGTGATCTCTTATCGGAATTAACTTATTCAGAATAACATTGACAATTAAAATCTATTGCGTTAATGTGCTTATTCTTCTAATTGCCAATTTGAATAGAAGATTTAATTTGAAATATTATGAAAAAAACCTTACTCCTAACATGGATTTTCTCCCAAAATTCTTACTGTGTAGTAACAAATATATTTAATTTTTGGTTTTTTATCAAATGTTACATTCATTACAAATTTACAACGTTAAAAATTTACTCCGAATATATTTAAATAAATAACATAGTAAGAATGCAGATCCTTTACGTCTCCTACTTCCTTCTCTGAGTTGAGACTGATCAGCGTTCTGCCGGTTTTAAGTACAGTCTTAGAGGTGATATTTAGTGATCAGACTTTAACTCAATCTACATCATTTACTATCATCCAATCAATCTAGATTCAGGAAGGGACACAGTAGCAGCTCCACACTACTAGATGTAACGGATATAATTTGCGCTAGAGATTACGGTGAATTGGAGCCCTTATTTGCTTAGACTTTAATTAGGCGTTTAGGACCATAAGTCGCGATTTGATTTTAGGCATTGAACGCTGTTGTGTGTTGGTTGTCACTCTAACACTGTTGACCTGTTCTCAAGTTTCTTAACTGGAAGAACTCAACGAGTACAGTCGTGTTGTAACAAGTCCTGTGCATTGTCGGTGGCCCGCGGCGGTCTCCAGGGTTCCATTCTCGGTTTACTAATGTTTACTGCCAACAAGTGGATGATATGCAGTTGTATTGATCTTGTTATGTTGGTGATTTGGTTGGTGCTGTTAATGGAATTAATACGGATCTTCGTTCTGGTGCAGAGTTTGCTAAAAACTAAGCTCTGGTAATAAATTTTGCAGAGTGGTTTTGTTTTGGAAAGATAAGATACAAGACTTTCTTTAGTCGAAATGTTGTGTGAAAGTATGATGCAATCTACTCGACTGTTTTGTCTATTACTCTATAATCTTGTTTAGACATGATCAATTTTTATATATTTTTATAACTCTTGCGTTAGATATCTTTTTAGATTACGAAAGCTTCGACCGAAAAGGAATTTTTCAGAAGGTCAAAACACCTACAAATAATATAATTCAATTCCGGTTTCCGGCGAAACAAATATATGTGTATCAGTAAATAGCTTAATGCAATAATGCTTGGGTTTGGTCCAGTTCTTTATAAACACGAAGCGGATAGTATAAAAATAATTAACAGTTCGTTTAGAATTGTTCATATGAACTAGTTATTATGATTTTTGTAATATTACACAGGATGAGTTATCTACTTGGATCTACCTTTGCAACTGGACATTTTTCAAAACAGTTTTTTCTTTTTTTTTACTTACAACATGCATTACAACCTAGCTATTACATTCATTAATAGAATTTTGGAATCCTCGTTAAATTCTGAGGCAAAACGGAATAAACGGAAATTTTGTTTAATAACAATAAATTAGTTCAGTTTTATCCATAAATGAACAGCAGGTAGTGCAGCTAATTCACACGAGTTGGAATCTTCGACAAGCTTGAAAAATATAAATCATACATAGTACCTTTATCAAGAATTCAAGTTTGTTTTATTTTAGGAAATGGACATTAAATTTCGTTAATCATATCCTACGGATCATTGCATTAGTTGTAAATAACTTGTTCATGGTGTTGATATGGAAAATAGGGACACGGTTGTTTAGAAGTGCAAACATATTTGCAAATTTTGCGTGGACGTGAGGATAACCGGGGAAATTGTAACGTAGAAGGGCCAGTAGCGCCTAAGAAAACACATCACATGGATACGGGTAAACAATACGGGGCCCATAAACATATTATGTAAGCAGTATAGAACTCCAGGGAAATTATCCCGTAGCAGAAGTAGCAGACAGCCGCAGCAGCAACAGTGAGCCAAATAACGAACGGCAACTTGACGCCGAGAATATAATATCTCAGAAGGAGTGTCGCAAGAATATTTCTGCTACAGCCAGATCAACTTTGTATACATAAGTTTAGGATCTAGTCCGAAGCGTCATTAGAATTCATGGACTTGCTTAGGTGTCTCTACAACCTTGTAACGTACACTGTCGACTTGCAAATGATGTATGGCGAGGGTCAAATGCATTACAACAAGATTTTGCATTCTCTACGGCCGTATCGTTTACAAAATAGGTATTTTTACTTAGTCTGTTAGTTGGCAATAATTAATTATTACAATGTTTGCTTCCCGGACCACATCAAACTACATTTGGTCGGCCGTGTGCAAATGCCCCCTACAGACATACTTTGTTAAATAATTTCTACTTTACTACTTTATTTTTATTGACTTATTTTTGAAAGAATCATATTATATTAAGAATGATTTTAATTTATATTTAATAATAAAAAATAATTGTTGATAATAAAAATGGAAAACGACCTCTCAGTATCTGACGTTACTGAAACTGGTAACGTTAGAAGGTCGACTAGTTTCTACAATTTTGGAAAAATAAACGATCATTGATTCTGGAAAATATTTTGGAGAATTAACAGCGGGTCTAAATTAGATTCTAAATGTATTTAACAGTGGATTTAAAAAACACTGAAAATGAGAAAATAGTCAAACACATATTTCCTAGATGAATATCAGACTCAAAAGGCAGAAATCTTTTAGCATCTTTCAACTCCTTTACTTAATCGCGGTAGCGATTGTTTAAACACAGCTAATTTTAATCAGTTTTCATTTAGAAATATACTTTGATAACTAAACTCGATCGATGAAATTATTCTGGAGATTGTTGTAGGAAAAGATTGCATTAAATCGGAAGTTTTAGGATGTGAGGAAATTGAACAGAAGAAAAGGGCTTCTCCTTCTAAACTTGACAGATAAAGAAAAAAGAAAAATGTTCCATTTCAAAATAAAGTGTGTCTTGAGAAGAAAATTATTATTGAAAACAATCCAAATCCATTTTGCAAATTTAAATATCTTTAATCTGTTGAGATGTCTTCATAAAAAATATGGTCCCAAAATAGTACTCTAAATTGTTGGAGTATTTCGTTAAGATCTTTGTGAAGGTCAACTTAAGCGATTATTTATCATCAGCATTGGTCTAGTTTGTTTTAAAGCATTTACAAGAGCCAAATGTTTCGCACATGTTTTTACAGGATTACCTGTTACAATCTGATAGTTACAATCCAATTGTACAAAAATGAGTAAAATACGTGCAGTACGTTCCAAGCAATCGTGAGTGATGCCTCGTAGACAAGAACTTGCACCTTATAAACAATTCGAACATCGTCGGGTTATTGCGATACATGAAGGCGGTGTTAGTTTCATGAAAATAGCGCGTAGAGTTAATCGTAATCATTCGATTGTATTACGGTGTTGGAACCTGCGGGGCGTAGAGCAGGTTTAGGCGCACCCAGAAGGACCACCCTCCGAGAAGACTCGTAAAACAACATTGTGGACAGTTTATCGGTGAATATTTATTGTGATTGCCTTTGACATGGCGCTGGACGAACCTTATTTACTTTTCTTTTTCTGAATTGCCTCCTATTTATATTTATAAGTAGTATAAGCATTCTTGATACTAATAAACATTATTTTGAAAACAATTTTTGGTGGTGCATTTTTAATTGCGGCCAGTGTATACTGATCGAGAAACATTTGTGTAAATTCGTATTAAGTGTATCTCGTGGTATTACGTACCATTATTAGAAAAATTGGATTTATGTGATTATGAAATTTTGAATTACGAAATTGTAGCGCTGTTAGGAAGAGTATAAATTTGATGTATTTTGTAGGCTATAATTTCAATGCAAGCTTCTCCGATGGAATTTCTAGGTTTCAAATATGCTAACACATCAACTTAGAAATTTTCATTTTCATCATGAGATTAGCGTATACTCAATAGGGATCCAGTTCGACGCAATTTACTTTTTCATTTGAAAAAATACGAATGGCTTGGATGAAAGCAATTCGGGTATTGTTGTCGGTACTTGCCCTGAACCGTCAAATTTTGTTCTTAAAGCACACTTTATTTCGAGAAGCAACGAATTTATTTTGTCCTTAAAATGTCAAAAAGTATCAGGTTCAGAAAAAAAAAATCCTGGATACTCTTTTAAAGCAATAATTATTTTCTGTTAACTGATGTAGAAAAGTATAGAATTAGGAATATCTGCGAAAATGTAATTCTTTTTTTACCAGATTTGTGCAGACTCAGATAGCTTATTAGAAGTATTGAGAACTTTGTCTGAATATTCTTTTTGCATCTATAATAATTTCGGAGAAAACGGTGTTTCTAATTTTTATTTCCAGCCTGTATAGTTTTACTTCGATTATTGAAGAAAAAGAAATTTTGATTTAAGTTTTTATGTTTTTATTCCATTACAATAGTTGTTTAGTTCCGAGTTATTTTACATCGTGCTTGCAAGCCATGTGCAAGTGTGACAAATACACTTTAAAAGTTGTACACTGTTCTTACACAAAGTTCGGTAAGTGATTATTATACAGCATACTTTTACGGGTATTTAACTGAAGGTGAAAGTTAGTTTTGCTTCAGACAAGTTTATGATAATACACACTAAAGCTTTATTTCGCCGTAAATTAATAATTAGGTTTTAAACAGGTAAAAAAGATAAATTCCTCTCGGCTGTGTTGAGAATCGATGAGCCTCAATGCGTACCCACGGAATATGCTTGCATCCATCAAAACCAGTTTACACCGATATCGAACATCTTTAACACACTTTGTTGTTGCTAAAGCATTGAGGTACAGATTGGAGTTTCAATTCACGGTTATGAAAATGTGCTTCGATACAACCGGCCGTAAATGAAATCGAAAGCAGCGAAAGTTATTTTTTAATTTATTTGTAGTTTGCTGAACACGCATGTTTACAACAAATAGCTTTGAAGGTAAATGCCCGTGCAGGTTGTGCTTAACGGATTTTAGACTATTTATAATTAGTTTGTGGATTATAGTCTGAGATTAATGATGATTATAATGTGCGTAACGTGTTAATGGAGTAGGACAAAAGGAACAAATTTTGCTACCTATTGACTGTTTTACATCTGATAATTGTGATTCTGATGGGAATGACGTAAAATAACGGGTATATGTCCAAATAAATATTTATAAGATGTTGTCTAAAACTCATAATTCTATTTTTCGTAACGTCAGTACTTTCTTGAACACCGATAAAAAAATTTCAACTCCGATAATGGTGGCGAAAGACCGATGACCATTTTGGGGGTTAAACACGTGTTTCGTAACTTTCATTAGATGGACGTTTGTATTTGTTTCTTCTGAAAATCTTGACAGATATTTAAACATAAAAAAATACACGGCGAAAAATTGCACAATTTTTGCATCATAATAGAACGTTGTCAATATATTTTGCGAAAGTTTCGTTACTGTAGCAATCGACTTGCTCTTTTTTATTACGACATGCTATTTTTTCTTTACCTTTTCAAAGGTACTTGATTTCTATCCATAATGGCGTAACCTTTAACATGTAGAATTTGTTGTAAATTAAAGAATGGCTTTACTTGGTAATGCCAAAAAGTCGGCATCAAATGGGAATGAAAAACAGAAGATTGCGGGAGCAACTTATGTTTGTCTGATAACCTACTTAGCTTCAAATCAGATACAGCAAATGATGCTTACCTACAGTTAGTTAAAATCTAAAAGGTGCTATTCATTGGAAAATAAACAAGATTTCAGTGAGATTTTTTATTATTTTGAACAATTTTAATAATAATACTTTAAAAATTCTCAAAAATTGAAATATGTTTGGGTAAACAAAAGATATCAATTTGCAGTTTCGACAGATTAATAGGTAATTGCATTCTGATTTCTCTGAACTGACTATAGCTATGGCACTTACCTTAAAATTTCCGAGAAAGTCGTGTAACTGGGCCAAACCAATACACAACGCCATTTAGTTTTCATTTAAAGAAACAAAGTAAACGTTGTTAGCTGCCTACCAAAGAGGACAATGAGCCCACATTTTTTTAAATCGGTTGACATTCACTAAGGCTACAGGGGTTTTTGTGTCATCAAAAGTATGCTTTCTCACCACTTTGTAATAGGCGCAATCGCTAAGTGTCGTTAACCAAACTGGTAAACACTTTTTTTTAGTAACAACGGCGGCAACTTTACAATCTCGAAAATTTTTGTAAAGATGTTCTCATGACAACATTCACTAGTATAATTGTTTCCTCAAAGTTCTACGATAATCGGGTACTGGGATATGATCCGTTGCTACCCTTAATGAATCACCTTGTATAGAATTGCGTCATAGGTACTATAAACATCTGCTAGTTAAACAACAAAAGAATAAAGAAGAAAATAACATAAACTAAAACATTATCATATACATACCTCCTAGAATGTTAAAATTCCTGTACGTATGTACGTATGCGTACGGATACGTACATATATGTTATTAATATTAAATTGAATTTAAAATATATTACCGTAATTTTCTAGAAAACAAGCTGTAAACGTTATAATACATCTTCAAAAGCAATAATAGTAAAACACGTAGGTACCTTTAGTTCCGCATGAGCACATGTTACCCTTTATGGAGATTGTAGAAGTTTGTGAAAAATCTCTATGTATGCTGTATACGTAACCTACACGGTCAACAAAATAAAGCAAATTAATTGGGATATCAACGGTAATCACGAAAAACTACAAATCTTGCATGGCCGATCTATTACCGGCCATCGAATAAACATTAACCGAATAGTGGTGGTTGCGGTTATGCTATAGTGGCGGTAATAAAACTTAATACGTAATGATCACGAACAGCATGTTCCATTGTTTATAATCGGCTCGAAAAGTTTGTTTAATTACGATGATTATGATCTAACCTGTCACTGATAAGTCTTGATTTACTATAAGGCGAAATTAAATATTATACGAGCAGCTTATAACGTCTTCAGTACATGGGCGCTTTGATCTGGTCGAGATGCGTATCTTCTGATATCGTGTTGTCTGTATATGTAGAATGTGTGCAGGTTTAAATACACTCTCTTGCAGAAGTGTTTGTACGCAACTTTTGTCGTTAGTTACTGAACTGCTCGCCCTTCATTATTTATTCTATTTTCCCCTAAATACCTTACAATGAGTGCATTTACGCTTTAAATTCCAACAAATTTTACTCTGATTAAGTATTTTTGACAATTGGAGCGGTTCAAACCGCTGTGGATCAACGGGGTTCGATAATGGTCGGGTATATGTATCAAGTGTATTCGAGCGGATGGAGGAATATATTGGGATACCTATCAAATGGATCTACCGCTCCAATTATCAAAAATGCGCAAATAGTGAGGTCTTGAAATAAGGTAGGCCATATGTCTTTTTTCAGGTTTTCTATATTATCTCTACGATGGCCTTGGTACGAATCATGTAAAATTGCTGGCGCAACTTTAATATTCTGTAAATCTGGCAACAAGGGAATCATTATAATCTACGTGATAATGTTTATCAATTTCCCCAAATATTAAAATTACCTGAAGTTTATCGTAAATAACATTATAATAAACATTATAAAATTAATAACAAATAAGCACAAATACACATTAAGTATAAACAAAAACAAACCTGTTATAATTAATTAATTGCGATAAAGTTCGATAAAGCAAAGAAATAACAACAATTAACATAACAAGTAAAAATAAGAGGAATTACGTTGTCTAGTAGAGAGCTGTTTGGCGTTACAGCCATTTATTCCTAGTAGCAGAGGCAACGTACCACCTTTATTGCTGCGTATCGGGACATTTTTTTGGTTAAAGTATAATATGTGTAGTATCGTTGGATTCGTATTGCGGTTACCATTATAAGAACGCAAAAATATACAGGGCATTCTGCTTAAAATAAGGACCCGAAATTAATTGAATTGTGAATAACGTCAAAAGCTGGTTAATGAAAAACAGAAATAAATCTATTTCTTTGAAAAAACGGTAGTTCTTGTCGTCTAAAAGTTAGATTGGGGGAAAAGTGGAATACTTTAAGGCCTGCCTCTATATTGGGACAAGTTGTACAAAAACGATTTACAACATTCGACGAAACTGTTTAGGTCTCAAAACGGCTTAGAAAGCTACATGTGACAACAAAATTAATTGAATCTGAATTGCTGCGTTCGCTGTTTGTTGTGCTGTTAAATTCAAATTACCTTCCTCTTTTTCTGGCTGTATATTTTATGCAAAACATTTGTTAGATTTTCACACATCTTTTGCGTTTTTCCATAGTAAACCTGGCGCTTAATGATTCACTTTTCATCCATTTATAAGATCTTGTAGAAATCTAAGTCAATTTCAAGTTAATTAACTATGCGCAGGCGACTGAAGACAGAATTACGTGTCCGATATAGCAATATTTGTCTTTTCATCTCTCTCTCAAATGAAGAATTGCGCATTTACCTATGATCAGAAAAAAGAATATTGGAATAAAAAAATATTAGAAGAAAATTTGTATTTTCTTTTAAATATTTAAATCGTTTATCAACAGATGAATCTATTACAACCCAAAAATCATTATCAGATTAAAATTAAAGCCTGCGTAGTTTGTTGAAAGCATTAGTAAAAAGGAAATATGCGAGAAACTATATCTGACAACTATGTTAATTTAAACAATTCAAGCGGGTATCATTATTATAAAAAAATGTTTTCCCACTACTGGCTACGTAATTATTATTGCCCTGATTTGTGCGATTTACGGGTTACTTACTTTAGTTGCCCTTGAGAACAGAATGTAATGGAATTTTACGTCCCTAGAGACGTAAAATAATAATACATTAATGTAGCAACTATATGAAAAATATAATACGACATTCGAGCGGTAGTTGCCTTTACTGCATTTACGTTCTTTATGACATAAATTACTATTATTTTACATTTCCAGATATTGCTTTTACTACTTGTTAGCGTTGGTTTTGCTACAGAATTTGTAAGATAGGATAGTGATATAAGACAAAATGCGAATGAGTGAGGTAGAGAAAAAGCACTCGGAGCAACGATGATGACGCCGAGTAGACAAACATACTCTAAATTGCCAAGGCAAGGAATTACCTTTCGTATACACACTAGCCGGACAGACCGTATATGCTTATATTTTCAATTATCAAGGATTTAGAATATAGATGAAAACTCATTTGTAGTTGGTCATATACGCTCAATGTTACAATTAGGATGGATGTACGGTCAATATATGAAATTCGAATGGAAGAGAGAGAAGGACAACTTGGCGCATCTAAATAATTTATACAATACTCCAGCACATGTTGGGATAACCCAAGAATTAATAAGGTTAGGCTGCGTACCTGAAAATATCTATCTGAAAGTGTTTTGGTTTATCATTTAAAAGAAATTTACGTATCATTGGACAGGTTACAGTGTAGTATTTATTTACCTGCTAAATCATTTATTCACGAAACAATCATTTTTTATGTTCATTTTGAATCAATTAGAAACTTTTAATGAATTACCCAAAATGAAAATTTAAATTCATTTTAAGTTTGTTTTACGTCCTTACAAAATGATCGAGGCGCCTTGTATTTATAACATAAACTTCTGCAAGTTAACGTGTGTGAATACTTTTGCAGATGATTGTAGACAGTGCTGCGGCGCCGCGCAGTTTGACATCATTCTAAACCATTGGGTAATGGTGGCAATAATAGCAATAATCCAGCGCGTGTCTAATAACGTCATTAATACATATGAAGCATATGTAGAGGTCCGTTTAATTAGCTACGTGAGTCGTCGCAGGTCGAATGGAACTTATTATCGGAGGATATCGCAGAGTCATACCGAACCTATTACGGACGCGAGCACTTCAAATATACATCCTCCGCTTTCAATTAAAATTTCTCAAATATCAATTATTATATTTCTCCTTTTATTATTCGATGATTGCCTCGTATTGTATCACGGCGATCCAGTTCAAAAAAAGAAACCACTGATAGAAACACACAAATGGAACGAATGAGGATGAATGTAGATACACCTATACCTAACTTGAGGTGAGCGCGGTCTTTTTCTGATGAATACACACATACACACACAGACGATACGACATGGTACGGCGTTTAATTCTTATCCAGCTTTTTGGCTCCCGGTCTTGTTATTGTTATACTTATTGTGGCGCTGTGGTTTTTCTCTACGGCATTTCTCTGCACCTCATTCTTTTATTCTTGTTAGATAACCATGCTCTATTTAGTACCTGCTTGTGTATTTCTTAACCTATAAATAGGAGATTGCTAATGCTTAGTCAAAATGTCATTATTCTTACAGCGAATGTGATTTTTCTCCCAGATTGAGCGCAAAAAGCAATAACAAGCCACATTACAATGAACTAGGAATATTTCTTTTAGAACTGTCTCACTTTAGAGTTAAGTTATGGTGAAGTTCTTTAATTAAGAGCAATTAATGTATTAGGAAAATATCCCCAACGTAGAGATTTTTGAGAAAAAATAATAGGTATGGAGCTTGATTTTGTAATTACCTATCTCTTTAAATGTTTGTTAGCGATTATGGGAGTTAAGAGGGACTATCAGATAAATATCTTAAGCATACTAATGAATGACATCTCTGTTTCATAGATCCAACATAGGCTACCAAGGTACCAAGATAGCAAATATGGAGAATACCGGAAAAATATGAAGTATACAATTTAATCAAAGCAATAAAATCAATAGTGGAATTTAGTTTCAAATCTAAAAAGATTATATAAATATCAGTGAGTGTGTGCAAACGATATCGTGTTAATTTCAACTAATGAAGCAGCATTGTAATAGAACACCGATATACGGGTAAAAACACTAGGAAAGAAAGAATGAACATAAACATTAAAAAAATCGAAACTTGTAGTGTTGAAGGAGAGGAAATAAACATTTGGAGCCAATGAAAAAACCTAGAGCAAATGGTCAGTATAAAGCATTTAGCAACTCTACTATACGAAAAAGAAAACTACGAATCAAAGATTAATAGAAGTTATTCGACAATAGTAGAATACTTTATGCATGCGAGTCGGAAAAGTGTAGGAAGCAAAAAAGCCTGATAAAAGACAAAGAGGCAGACCAAGAAAAGAATAGAATGGAGCAATAGACAAAATATTAAAGAAGAATAGACGACATGGAAAAACGTTGACGCACTATCCAAAAACAGAATTAGTTGGAGGATTTCTAACGAAAAATGAACAAGGACAATGTGGATTACATTTACAATTAATTCACTAATTTTTATTGTTTTAATTTCAATATTCGTAAAATGAAGATTTAATTTAATAATTGAAAAATTCGAATTACTTTTGGTTGTTATTCCAATGTTGGCACTTTGATAATTTATCCCATTAATTCTTTATTTCTTTAAAAAAGACTCGATTAGTATTACTTTGTAGGGGATAATCAAAGTTCAAGTTATTTTCAATATTATTTTTTTGTAATAACACACAATACTCACACACACGATACATATGGAATTCGTCAGTCTAAATCCACAACGTTATTTCATAACACCAGAAATGATCGTCGTTAGGCCAACTACAAAGTACTATAAGTATCAAGTCGTTGGATTGGCATTCCTGGGACAACCGGTAAACAAGTGGACAGATAGAAAAACATATTCTTTGACAATAGACATTTTTCGAAAAAACAATTAAAAGCATCGTATTTTTTTTAAACTGTTAAAAGTAATTAGGTAACTACTCCGAAGAGAATAAGTAAGAGAATGAAGTCGAAAAGCTAAGTACAATGATTAGAGGGAATTCATAAGAAAAGGATTTGGAGCATTAACCTAAATGGGAGAAAACAGGATTTTTGTAAAAACCGTTGAAAATAAAAAGAGGGACTTGTGTGTTATTATTTCATTCGATCTTTCATTTATTAAAACATATCAATATAAAACTAGAGTCTTAGGGACTAAGTCATCAGTCATCAATCAAATTAAGAAAATCCGAACAAATACTATTTGGACCTCACAACCTTGTTGTGTGTTGCCTGCAATTGACTTCGATCTATGACCAAGTCCTTCCCGGAGAGATCCCTGTTTCCTGTTTGACAATTTTGATGTTGTGAGCACCAAATAGTACTCTAGCACGTCATTAATGGACTTCAGCTACATGCATACGTATAAGTCGTGACGCTCTATCCACGTTTAATAAGGAATTTCTGACTTTGTAACCAAGTTCTTCCTTTTAATCCCGTCCCTTTATCCCGGGAGTTTTATGCAATGCCCCTAAGAAAACGAGAATATAACTCGTTTCCACAGTATGTTCGTCCAGCCCCTAATGTTTAAATTTAAAATAATGTAACACGCGAAACGCTTAAAAAATCGGCCTATTTTGTCTAAGATAAATACGACTATAATTAAAAAGTCGTCAAGTTTGCTGGAGTACACACGTGCGAAGAAACTCTGCGGTGACATTAGATGCCAAACCTTAACACCTTAGCACTTTAAAGTCTGGAAAGAAATTTATAATTTGAAATCATTTACATATGTCAATTTTATTTTAAGGAAAATAAACATTTTTAAATAGAAATAGTTTTGTAAATTATTATTAATCTAAAATTAACAAATGCTATCAATAACAAGTGAGCAAATGGAGCTTGTTTCATTATTAAAATTGTATAATCAGTATTTGTTAAATTTAACATATAGCATTAGTAAATGCACGCGTTTAGTTTCTTCACCTTAATATTTAATAATTTGAAATAGCAAATTGTTAGATTAAACATATTTATAGAAAGTTATACACTTCACACATACACGTAGGTATATATGTATATGTAATACTAACCTGAATAATTTTGCCAAAAGGCGGCTCCGCTATTTATGAGGTCGATGCCTGAGTAACCCCACGGTTTAGTGTCCGGGGGTGGTTGCTCTCGGATGCTTTGGCTATAACTTCCTGGAGGACTGTCTGCTCGCTCCCTTTCCGTGCGATCTGGCCTCTCAACGCGCTCCGACGGCAAACTTTGTGCTGTTGGTGGTGAGCTGTTATTGTTCTTTTGATTGTTTTGGCGTTGTTCGCATGTCGACAAATTTTCTGAAAAATGTGTATATTTTTGATAATATGTGAAAACGGGACATATACATTAATGCTGTGTTGAAGAAATTGCTAATTGTAAAATTCTGGTCAATATTTAAAATAATGAGTCTATTACAAACTAGATTCGCCATCAGTACAAAATTTAGAGTCGATATTTACGAAGAAGTGATAGAATATGTCATTTTAAGCACCGATATAGGTATTATAATTATATATAATTATAACCAAGGTCGTTCGAGCTCGAAGTATTTCGCAGCAAATAGTCGGCTGTCTTTTTCTTTTCTGAAAAACAGTCAGTTACGAATACCACTATTTGCTTGCCAAAAGTCTTCGGAGAAATACTAAAAACGAACACTCATTGGATGGATTATTCTCTATCACGCGAGCTCCTACACATCGACGCAAAAAGTTAATTAACTTTTTCAGTATTCAAAAGATCGAATGGATGGGCCATCCGCAGTATAGTCCTGATTTGACCTCTAACGTTTTGTACTTGTTTCCACATATGAAAAACAAATACTGCAGAGCAATCTAATTCGCTAAGATGCTAAAATTGATTCCAGCGTATTCCAAAATACGCTGACCATCCAGCAGTTAACAATTTTTGTTAGTTTTTCGCAATAGATAAATGGCATCCCTGGTATTCATTGCTATATTTCTAAATTTTGGTGTTGTAATTTTGAGTGAAGCGATAATATTGATTTTGCTAGTGTATTTAAATTCTTTTGCGTTTCATGTACTCAGTCCGCATCATCCTCTGTTATGTTGCATTCAAGCTGTTTAAACTGTTTTCATACTTCAAACAGTGGCAATTGGTAATTAGTACAATAATAATGCAATATCAGCAACTGTGAAACAGGACATATGGAAATGACTGCGGAATTATATTCAGAAATAGAAGTCATGTCTTCCTTGTGTTGAATAGACTGAAGTAATACGGACTAACTTCTGTTTCCAGCTTAATTATTATTACAGTGTAACCTGAGCTACTGCGGTGTTTATCTATAAAAAAATGCTAGAATAATTAAACGTCGCTTATCAAAATCTATTTCAATATTTATTTAGCTTGAATCCAAGGTTTTATTGAGATATGGCAAGTGATTTAGCCATAGCAAATTTTTAGAATTAGTAAATCACTCGAAAAATGGAATTTGGCAGATTTTCGGGGAGTAATTTTTTACAAATTTCTGAGAGGATTACCAACAGTGTCTGGTCGGGTTGGTTTCTGCTTTTGGTAATGAAGTATTTGCGAATTCCAACGTGGACGCACCAGTTTTAACAACGATCCCAGGGCAAACATCGCTGCTGTGGACCAACTGATCAACATGTAACATATCGCGAGGTTGAGATTATCCGTTCCCGAAGTATATCGAAGACAATTTTTGTCTCAATTTCGGATCATATTGAAAGACGGTTAATGCTGATTGGTACACAACCATTTGTTTACGGTAAGTAATTGCAGTGTTTCGAAAACAATGATGCGAATTCTCATAAAGCTCAAGAGACGATTGGATTTTTAGAGCAGTAGTACATCGAGATAGATGGATCATCTTAGACACAGTCCTGACCATTCCGGCACTCCCAACGATTTTTTTACGTTCCCTAGGGTCAAGTAGTCAACGGTTCCAGACGCCGGAACAAGCATCATAAACGCTTTTAAGTCGATCTACTATTTAGTGTTACACCTATTTGTAAAACTAAAGAAGCAACCCTCGTATCTTTTTAGTGGTCTAACCTGTAAATAATTTTCTAAGCGAAATTCCAAATGAAATTTTTTTTCTCCAAAATTATTTCAGAAAGGTGCTTTTTGAATGATATTAATCTCTGCCTTACTAATAATTGTGTAAGTGATCGAAGTGTGTTTTGGACGGTTAGGGGAACGGAACCGTCAATCAAAGGAGTATCGTACTAGGTCTCTTGAACCCCTGCTTCTGGCACCCCATTGCTAACTAACTTCGGATTGAGCTTTGTAGATTACAAGACATTCGCCTTCTGTTAGAACAACCATTAAGTAGTTTTCAACATTTCAACGGTGGCGATAGACAGTTTTGATTATTTGGATACAAATTGACATCAAGTAAATTCCATTTCATCCTTCCTCGGAGCACCTAAAAGAACTTCTTGCTCAATATTATGTATTGTCTTAATATAGCATATATAGCATCTTTGTTTCTGCAATAAACGGTATATAAAATGAAGAAAGAAATATGTTTCGTATTGTAGTTGTTTCCCAATAGATCGCGACTAAAAGCTTTAAACGGGCACCGGCGCTCCTGCGATTATCTGTAAATTTCGTGTTTTTGTCCTTGATTAAGCCGATACTCTATTTTTTTTACTCGAAAATAGTATTTGTTAGATTTGATTTTTATACATTTAATTTTAACGTAAATTTTGTATACTCTATACTAGAACTAGTGGATGGATTATGTTGTAGGTTTGAATTATATTAATCAGTTAAAAGATAATTAGCATAATCTTAGGAGATTGAGAAGTCAACCCTTTCAAGTGAAACAATGAGGTATGTCCAGCAATGTTCGTCTCAGACGTCAGTAATTTCATGCGTCTCCCACTCGTACCAAACTAACTATTTGAGGGGCAAGTTAAAGGCCTTCATGGATTCATTAAAGGAAGATCGACAACATCCAAACTGTGCCATTTTACTCAATATGTTTCCGTCACTTTGGGTGCGCGAAGCCAATATCATTTTATAACGCTTACATAAGGTCAAAACTAAAATATTGCTCCATTGTTTGAAACTTTAGCTTTGCCAAGTATGATAAGATTCCTTCCTTGCTGACTGAATTTGATCGCATTTCCTTGATTAACCGTGCAGTTATGTCTCAAATTACTTTTGTATTTAAATTATAGATTAATGTTCTGAAGACTTAATCCTAGGAATAAAATTTCTTTGCCATATGCGTCTGTTGCCCACCACTTGTATTCACCTATATTGTCAATGTGCTCCTCTACGAACAAATATTGTTTTGATATTGATGTTTACTATCGGTGAACTCTTTGAAGCAGTTGATTGCCGAAAAGCTGAAATATGTTTTTTCTTTTTGTCTGTATTTCGTTAGTTAAATTATGAACTTTTATTTTTGCAGTGGCAAATTGTTCTGAGGACTTCCTGATTTATGAACAGTTTGCAGTCTGTATTAAGAATAATATTTCTTTTATTTACGCGCCTCCCACACTGCTATTATTGTATATTATCCTGTAATTGACTTTTTTCTATTGTCAAATAATAAATTATTATTATTATTATTGAGATTCTTGACATTAGGGTTGAAGCAGTATGCATGGCCAAAGAATATTTAGGATCTTTTTTTTAATAGATTAAGTGTAATAGCAATTTGACACACTTCAAGCAAGGTTTGACAAGTCTTATATTATATTGTAGTTTGCTCTGTAATTATTGTTAATAATAAGAAACTGTGATTTTATATTGGCACATTGTTGCTAAATATCTATTTCATCTTATAAGAATTGTATAGGAAACAGTAACATTATACAGCACATTTTTCACCAACGCGTTCTTACCCACGTTGTCTCGCGAACACGTCTAAGAATTCTCTTAGTATTGAACTAGTGAATAACTTTGTATTCGTAGATAGCTATGTGGAGTTGGTATTTTAATTAAAATTCCAAGATGAGCAGTGTTGCTGTTGCAACTTTGGTTCGCTCGTACAAATACACACATGGCAATTATTTATTGTAAAGCATATTTTGCATTCATGCTCCCTCTTATGTTTAGGTATAGTTCTAGTGGCTGAGAGAAGGTGTATGTATTTAAATATTGATAATAAAATTACGAATTCCTCTAGGATGAGACGCATGGTCACCTGTGGTAATCAGTAACTTTCAGAAATAAATGAGAGAAGCCGTGCTTACTATTAGGTGGTAATTGTATTTATTGTTTTTCTAATAATGGCCAAGTGGCCAGAAGATCTTATATGTGAATTCGTAAGTAAATATCTGTAGCACGCTTACGGAATGTTATAAAAGACGTTCGAAGAAATGAACGAGCTTGTTCGTGCCCATATACCGAAGTCTGGCAAGTCATGGGAATTGGAAGGTTTTGGTTGTAAAAAAAAGCATACAATCTTCGTATTTGCAAAAGAAAACTAAGGAGTCTGAGAAATCAGGTGCTGGTAATAAGGATGTTATGATAGTTTGGTTTTAGTTGCGCGTTTTAGAGGTGCAAGTGTGGTGGGTCGGGTCAGGCTGGAATATTTCAGATGCGCCCCGTGCTGGATTTGTTAAAATTGCTGTTAACTGTGAACATCCTTTTTTAGAATTCAAAATTTCTGTTTTCTCTGCTTTATCATCTTACAATACAAATAGTATTTTGCAACGTTTGAAGTAGGACCGAATGGATATGACCATTTACTGGTCAAAATGAACTTGATGGGTCGACAACTGGCGAAGCTAATAAAATGTTGGGGCGGGCCGGGTCTACAAAAATCCCAAAGTGCCCATTTCTAGTGCACTTACATTATTTTGTATTATTTGTCTATGCTTGAAATTCGTTTTTAGAATGTCTTTAGGTAATTGCTTTACATTCTGTTGAATTGTTACCAGGATTTTAATCAACATGTGTAAATTAAATAGGTGCATTGAGAATAACGATAATGTTCAGCCAACTGTTTTCAGACATACAAGTTTTTAAATATCAATTTAAGCAATAAAGCGTTCAGATCTTTTAGTTACAAAGATGAATCAACATTTTTTTATCACTAATGCAATATTTAATCGTTAAAACTATTGAAAATATTGTTTGAACACGTTTCTTACAACACGAAATTTTGCAAGAAATACACATTGACTGTATTCAAAAAAGAATCTAATCTAATTACTAGTAACTGTAGAATTCAATATAATACATGTTTCCTGTATAATGTATGTTGCCCTAATCGGCCTGTAAGTCAAGAAAATGGGCGCATTGTTTTACAAATTTGTAGGGTTAGAAAACATTTTTATTAATATTGGACCAGCAATGATGATAATTATTCTCATTTTAGTTTCATATGCCCAAAAACATTTGGTTACTAAAAATTAGTTAAAACCATTGGATCAACTAGATATTGGATGACTGAGCATTCCTTTTATTTCAGTGTAAGCCTGTTGGCTAATAATTTCCACAGTGCCGTGTTCTTGCTGCTTTAAATTTATGCTCACTCCCAACTATTTTCGAAAATATAAAGAGGAATTGGTTGCAATTTAAAAATAATGTTCCTGATACATATTACGATCAGAAACACAAATTTGACAAAAATCTTTCCTTATCTTCAAACTTTCATTTGAAATTAATTAACCTCCCGGTTAACTCATACGTTTTTCAATAACACTTAAAATACTCAAAATTTGAATTTCTGATTCTTACAACAAAGTGTAGACGATCTTCGTAATTCTTGCAGACAATAAGCCCTTTGTTATATTAGCTCAATCGCGGATATTTACTTTTATATAGGAATATATATATATAGTCCTTAACGATAGAAAATGTTCTACAAAAGAGTATGCGTTACTTACCATTAATAATTCTAACTTGCTCAGCACCGCCCGCTGCCTTCAAAGCATCTTCGAACTGAACTCTCCTTTTCACTTCAAGTTCTAGCTGTTCTTGTAAACGTCTTCGCGCTCGTCTTTCACGTCTTAGCCTTTTCTGTACAAGCGCTGAAAGGAAAATTACATGTATTACATAATATCCATGAAACAAGGTTAATTGCATATTAGCTAAACCATTGTTTTTCTATTAATGTTTCAAAAGGTGTTAGTTACAATTATAAATGTCAGAGTTAAATATGTAAAAAAATCTTGTGAGCAATATGCAACTAAGGACGGGCAAGACGTTTTCCACTTTTTTAACAGTCTGGTTTGTAACTTTAATATTCGGTTGACCTATAACATTTAACTGATATGTATGTTTAACCTTAGACCAATATCGCATTTTTGTTAAATATTGCCCTCCAATCTTGATAATAATACAATACATAAATACAAGGGATGCCTATCAAGTTTTTACAAAAACAAAAGAAAATGGTACAAAAACGTTTTGTTGTTATTCGAAATATTCGTGACTAAGACTTATACACTTTTGCATACATTCGATTTTGAGGATCTTCTGTCAAGTACTACAACATTTCCTTCCACCAACTGGCATGAGTCTGATCATGCAAAATCGAATATACTGGAGTTTTCGATATGCCTAAGAATACCTCTATCTCACGATAAATCACATGGTCGACCTTCAATCAATACTGAACCTCGACCTCGACGAAACCTTTAAACAGCCTTTTCAAATGGTGCTTCGTTACCACAAGTCGTATGAATTTTTTTACAAAAACTACTCGGAAGATTGTCGTGCTACTTCGGTCGTTTATAAGAACTTAAGGCGCTATCTTCGTATCCGACCGAAAATCTCTTCAACTTTAACACTCTGGATTGAACCTATCTATTAACCTTTACTTTACTTAAAATTTCAAAACGAAAATTTCATAGTACAACATACGGTTGTCGTGAACGAACTGCAGATTGTTTCAATCACGATTACGTACAAATTTTCAGTTTGAAAGCTTCAAGGGCTTCATTAAGGGTTTTACAAAGAATTATAAATAAAATGTGTACAACTTATCATAAAATAACAATGTCATTATAACAAAAATTGGCCAGTATCAAAAGTTAAGCGAAACAAATGCTTGAGAATATTATTTATTATTGGCTAATTAATAGAAGTATCAATTAGTATGTAAATGGAAAAAAGATGTTTCAAATCTCACAAGTCTGTTTGACAAATAGGTATCGGTTTAGACCTTTACACAATTCATCTTCAGACTTGCAACTGGTCTGCTATTCATAAAATTACAATTCGAATAAGATTGTTAAATCATATATTAACGTAGGACTAAGTTATTGTTTTCTTAGGTATGTATAATTAATTAATAAGATGACAGATGTAAATTATGTATATAATATCTGAAGTTTACCGACCCTACGCCTCTAGCCCCGTTCTCGGTTAGATCGGTAATGATGGCAAGAGAGACGCGAGATCGGCGAAAAGGACCTTTTTGGGAAAAGTTATCCATCGCTATTCGCTATTTAGACCTCTTGGAAGGGACGCGCGAATGGTTTGTAAGGCGAGCGACATCCTCGAAGCCTCGCCTAGCTTGAGGCGATTTTTCGATTTCGTCTCGGGGGCTCGGACATAGGCGCGAGTACGGGCTCGCGAAAAATCCTCTACCCCACGGTGGGAAAAAAGCAACGCAATTAACGGTAGTTGCGTCAGGTCGAACTGTCAACATGCGCCACAATTTTCCGCTTTTTCGCGACAAGAACCGGCTTTCCGACGGATGGGATCGCCTTTATGAGAGTCCGCGATGTGGACAACATCGCTTCCGAAGTATTTTTATTCCGAATTCGAAATTGAAACTTTAGTTAACAGTGGGTGCAAATATCCATTATATAAATCGTACTGCAGTCAAGCTAGAATGGACGAGTTTAATAAGGGTACAGGGTGTGAAACATATATGCCATAAATGTATGCGGTTCGAATCCGTCGTCGGAAGTACTTTTTGTTTCGTTGTTTAAAAATTCGATACTGTTTTTATTATCAATTCATGTAAGAAGTCGAAAACATTTTCAACGACTTGTTACTTGAAAAATATAAATAAAAATAATTATTTTCAAGATATAATACGAGAAAGAGGTAGGTTGACAGCGGCATTTGATTCGAAAAATTATCAATTTTACGTTTTCAGGTCAAACTACTGACGAAAATGCGTAACCGAAAGCGAGATTATCGAATGTTGGAGACGATAATATAAGTACGAATGGTAAACAACACATAAGTATCGGCACCCTCTGCACCACACAAGTTTAATTTATTATATAGTAATATAATAAATAGTCCGGGACGGCCGTTTCGAGGACACGAATGGTCCTCATCATCAACCGGTGACCGAATGATGATGTTGTTTACCATACTACGCCACAGTCCTTGGTATCATTATTTAAGTACGAATGGTGAGTTTTTCGCATTTCAAAGGAGTAAGTTGGGGCCAGTGTAATAAGATACAAAATGACTGTCCCAGCGTATCCAGACTGATGGAATGTAACGTTATTAAGCGAAGAGGAATAAAAACTCCGCATTTCCAGAGGGAGTAGGATGTTACGACGAGTCTTTCGAATTTCCCGCGTTAGCATGGGTCATTAACATCGATTGCCAACATACTTCGAACGCTTAATCGCATTTTAATAACGATATTTTCATTATTTCCAATAGAATCCGGTACGAAACTGTATTTTACTCGCTAAAATGGTCGTTTGAAAAGAAAAGTATCGTGCGGTAATTGGTTTATTTGAGTACCGTAACCTATAATTATGACATTGAAAGCGATTTAGATATGAAAATCTGGATGAAAACCTGATAAAGCAAATACTTGTATTTGAAGCACTTCGGAGAGTTCAGTCCAGAGCATACATATTTTGGTTACGAAAGACTGTTACCATCACAGGAAATTCATCGGTCACCTTGAAGAATTATGTGTGCAGTGTTTGCATCTGCAAACTGTACGCTCATGAAAAACTCGATCCAAAAAAGACTATCCCTAACCATGATGACAGAGGATAGCTTAGGTTCGCAGCTAAAACATAACGAGGCATGGTAAAAATATATTTTTTAACGTTTAGGAAAAAAAAGTATCGTCAACAAATGTGCGGACAAAAATGAATTTTTCCGATTATGTTTAGATTAGTCATCTATATAAAAAACTGATTTATTTAAGCTATTTGATCTTTCTATTAAAATGAAAAGTCCAACAAAATGAATCCACAAGATTATTATCAACAAGCAGGGAAACTGACTTGAGTACCAGCACAACATAAAGGTGTTGGAAAAGAATTTTTTTTCCAGTTTAACAGTTTCATTTCTGTACATTCGTAGAATTTTCCTTCAACGAGAAAGATCATTGTAAACATGATAGTGTCAACAAAGTGTCGTAGACAAAATGCACAACCTTATAGAAGGGCGAGTAAAAAATAAGCAAGCTAACTGGACGTTGCACGGTGAGATATTTTAACAATCTAAGGGGACATTGTAGCAAAGCTTTTGGTTGGTTTTTGCGTTTTTACTTAATAGAGGTCGTAAGTAATGTACCTGCCAGATTTATGAAACAATATCAAGAGCATATAAGGGATGATCTAAACATTCTACGGTAAATTTAGATATTCTACAATTTAGGAAACATACACAAAACATTGTAAATCTGTTAATGGTGTCATCTTGCTATGAATGTGCGGTAACTTACTTTACTTATGGCCTATTGCATAACGGAAAACAGAAAAGTAATCTTTTAATTGAAAATATATAATGACAGTAGCTATTGAAAGCTCTCAATGCCCAGTTTGCAGTCGTTAAAAATTTTGAATAATATATGTACACTCATGGTCAGATTTTATGTCTCCCTCTTAGCAAGAGAACATATCGAAACTAATACAATTTTCATGTACTCTTTTGCTCAGGACGAGAAATGAAATCCGACCCTGAGTGTACATAATTCAAATATAAAGATATATGCATGCGCATATTAAAATCGATTGATAAAAGAGAATATTAGAGAATTAAAAGGAGGCAAGTGTAATTTTAAACAAAATAATTTTAATTACCGCCAAACAAAGCTTTCACATTGTAGACTGAGTAATTTAAGTGTTTTATAGTTTGCTCACGAAGATTGCTAAAATATCACACTGTGTGTTGGTTTCATACTGTGTCTTCAGTTCTTGGGGGGACAATAACGAATACCTATGTCTCATACAATTGCATCCACAAGTCTTTTCTGCCTTTATCTCATCAATTAATATTTGAACAGCTACTACTACTACTCGCTACATTATCTATTTAATAATTAGTTACATCAAAACTAAACGTGTTCAGCGTTCAGACCGTGTCATGGTTAATCGAGAACTCGACGTTTCGCCCATAATTATACGGGGGTTTCTTCAGTTAGCACGGTAACTCAACTTTAGTATGATAAACATCATTGACAGAAAAACAGTCGGTTGAGACGGTAGGAGCATTAAATCTTGCTAAAGACAATGGGAATTTTCTATGGAATACAATTTCGGCTAATAGCAACATTACTAAAGACACCACATTCGATCATTTGAGTATTAGGTCAGGCTATCGCAGGGTTCAGATTTGAATGAAAATCTGTTGGGTTGGGTAATCTGCGTCTGGTTTCTGTAATTGTTTGTTCGCCAAATCTTTAGGGTTTTCGTTTTCATCTGGTAATTAAATAAAAACTAATTGCAAAGGAAATTATGAATAATTGTGGAAATTTATAAAATGGAACAATCTATGGTAACAATATGACCTAGAAAAAAAATTTCCTTTGTCAAATTATTTGTAGAATATATTTTTACTACTTACTTAAACACTTACAGTTATAAAGCAGATAAAAATGATTGATTTATTAAAACTGTATCTTAAAAATGTAAGATATATCTCGGTAGCGCTAACTTAAGTAAATTACTTCACGATTAATCTTTAATAAAGCAAACTTTAACATTTTTAAAAATCTATTATTTGTATAGTTATAAGTATTTACTTTGAAAACTAGATCCTTGCAAAGTTTTGTTAAGTTTTATTTATAGTTCCTTTCCCGTTAGGTTGTTCGCTAAGTTGTACTTTTCTGAGTGGTTCATATAATAAACTATTTGACTGTTAATCTAGGACATTTAGGTTCTGTGTTTCTATGTACATAAACATTTGTGTTCTAATAAAGAAAAAATATAATTCAAGGAAAACAATTACGATATAAAGTAAAATTAGAAAAAATGACTGAAATTATTTTGTATTTTGCAATTAGGACTTAAAATATTCCAAAATAGCCTGCCGATTCTATTATTCGAGTTTCAGGTGGTTCATCAAATATTTGGAAACAAACAAATAATGTATTCTATCCCTAGGAGCTACATTTAACAAAAGAGAATAACAATAACAGTTATAGAAATACAAATAGAAAATAAGTGAGGTAGCAAATTTAGAAGATGCTTATTTTATACCTGGTATTAGCGCTATGCATTCCGTAAACGAACCATAGCGCAGATAGAAGCGTGTTCAACGGACCTCCGGCGGATGGCGCCATAGTGCAGTCCTTTGTGAGGCACCGAAGCTTGTGGCCACCTTATTACCTTCTCTTTTGTGCAACTGTCATCTAGTGCAATCATTTTTACTTGATTAATACTATTCCGAAACATTTCTTTTCCGCAACTAATTAAATATTTTTTCTACTCAGGTGATCGGCAAAATGAGAAACATCACGTATTAAGAATTATTTTTCGAAAGAATGACGTGAAATTAGAAAGATTAAATCGTTTTTCTTCATAGCTTAGGCGGGATGGTATAATTAAAAATGAACGTATTAGGTGTTACAAATCTAAATGCGCAGAGGAAACACTTGGTTTAATTAAACTTTTTTGTAAAATAATTAATTTCAGTATAAATTAGATAGAATTCATTGTTGCTACTGATGTGCTCAAATATGTTTTGTTAAAATCAATTATTTTGGATTTAATTAAACGTAAATTGCCATTTTGACGCAGTTGTTTTTAAAAAATGGGAATAGTCTACTTGTTAACATATTAGTTGGTTTCTTAATAAGTTTTTGGTCATCAACCATTGTGAGGGATTACATATTTCGTAATTTCGTAATTTCGTTGTGTAGGTTATATTAATTTTGTCAAAGCTTCAAAGGTAATCTTCCGTACACCTTAGTGTGGGGAATTATAAATCCTCAGTGAATTCAATAACTGGGTTTTTATGCGCACAATTCAAAATTACTTTCAATTACAACAAGAATGTTCAATAAACCTGCTGATTATTATAGCTATATTGTTTGATAATTTTGATTCGAGTCTTACTTTTAAGGCGCATAGATCACATATGTTCTCATGATTTCAAGTCTCTTGGTTTAACTATGCGCATCGCTAAGTATTTCAAAGATAAAGTTTTTGTACTTTGCTTATGTCTTAAGCAAAGTTAAATATGCAGTGTTAGCTTGGAGCCTGTGACTATTACCTTGGATCGTGTTTATCGAGTTTTTGAAATTTCTTTCTTTCAAAATTGATGGAACGTCTCGGGAGAGGGGTATATGTATATGTATTGATATACCATAATTTGTTATGTTCTTATACAGAAGAGATCTTATCTGTGCTAAGTTCTTGAATAAACTTCTTTCAAATAAAATAGATCGTCCATAATTGGACGATATCCACACATGAACTTTGGCTGGACCCGTAATTGTGAGGATTATTGTATGTGCCCTAAAGGGTATAACTATAGAAATCTAGATACTAAGTACATATAGTTTTCATTATTGTAATTTATTGTACTATATGCACATTATTCCTTTGTATTTATCCTGTTAATGAGGTTTAGCCTGTTGGGTATCTATTGCTCGAAAACGTTTTCAGAGAATGGAGCTGGATTCACGTTATCGAATAGTGGTTTCGATCGGATAAAAAATCCGAATTCAGGATTTCGGATGGCGGATCCGGATCCGAGGTTTCGGATAACGCATCTGGATCCGAACTTTTGGATCTAAATCTAACCGCAACGACGACGTTATGATGGCAGTCTAAGAAGTTTTTAATCAAAACCATGAATTTTCTTAAAAAAGGTGTATATCGTCTTCAAGCGCATGGGGACTATGTTGGAAGATAATGTTGTTCAATATGTTACGGACAATAAATACTGTACAGTCCTCTTTAAAATCAAAAACAAAAATGTAGAGGCTTAAATATGAATTTATTAAATCGTGTTTATTTTTGTAAAGGAGCCAAACAGCAATGCAAAATGAAATTGTCTTGATAGCAAAGAAACGTACAAATATAAGCCCTCAGTTTTAGCTTAGTTTGTTAGTTCAGTTTTACTGCTGAAGATGATAGCTTAGATACTGAAACGCGCGTTTACTGTTTGTGAAATTTTTCGATCTTTGGCTATTTACAACATATAAACTCTCTGCAACATTTTACAAAATAGCAGTTTTTCATTCTGAAATCAGTTTTTCTACAATTGTCTTGTTACTTTTTCTGAAGGTTTGGAATAAGAAATCATGTCTGTTGAATAAGCATTGGATGCAACCTTTAAGGAAATATTAACAAGTGTGCTAGATAACGATAAAGTATTATTTCATGCGCTAATTACAACGTTAAGGAAACAACTTTTGTTGATATTAACAGCATTGTTCCAGGCGTCAAAGTTTAAGTACATTATTTATTAGGTATTTAAAATAAGTATAACGTAAATATGTATGGGTATATATGTAGATGTGTGTACAGATCAAAATATATTACTCAGGTAATGTTTACCTGTCGCGGACTTAAGAATAATTATCCTCCTTTCATCCTAATTAGTTTTAATGGGTTAAGAAACTCAAGGCTATCAATTTTTAACTCTCATTCACTCGTCATAACTGAAGCTATTATGTTGATACTCATCTGTGAACGTTAAGAATAGATCATTCATCCGTATCCATCCGTCGCGTCGCATGCATGCATGTGTAAATGTGTACGTATGGTTGGCGCGGAAAGAAGGAATAGTGTGACGAAACGCGAGCTTCGCATTGGCACATGCAGTTTTCTCAGATACATCACCCACAAAGGGCGATATAATGGTTTTCAATATAAGCCGGGCACCCCGCAGAGGTCTCGGCATTAAGCCGCCCCGCGCTCCAGGGTTTCGCGACCCGCGACTTCCCCCGGCCAAGCCGTGTACCGCGCCCGCTTCGGCTCTAACTAATTATAACACTCATTACCGAAGTTTATTAATCAATGTTCAATAGCAATCATAGCCATTGGGCTGGTGTATTGTGTGTGGCAGTATTATACGTGGGACCGCCTAGACCAGTCGCTACGGGCGAAACTGGTATACTCGTAGATGTATATAACACCAAGATAGTATATGGATGGATACATTATACACCTAATACTTAATACATTGACACGTAAGTTGTTAATGTAAGGATGGTCTATGACGCTTTATACCGCTGCGAGTAGATAATGTTCGTAGATACATGACCGAATATGCACACGCCGAAGTAGATTGAAGTTTCAGTATATTTTGCAGTCTTATACTGTCTTTATGTTAAAATTTGGAGTATATGACGGTATTATTTAACAGTAAAAAGTGAACAATTTACTTTACTATTCTTGTTGAATAAAGCAAGTTACATATGTTTATATTTTACAAGATATTTTACAAGATGAAGTAATGTCCATGTACTTCAAACATATAGAATAAATATTCTATGAGAATTGCTAACTCATCAGTCACTTCTGAAGACGCTGCGTTACGTATTTTTACTATTATGTTATCAACTTCAGAATTGAAGATGTCGCTGTTACAATTAAGAATGAAGTTTTTGTGTTTGGCTCGTCACCTACAATGGTACAATGTACTGAGAAAGTCGAAACGTTTGCAAGTGTGCACTCCTAAAACAATTGATTTTAATGGGTACGATAAAAGGTCTGAATGCTCCAACAGTTACCGTATCATTCTATAAAATCTTCCAAAGATTATACGCCAAAGAAGAGTGACAAGCGAGACTATAACGTTGATCCTGATTATTCGCAACGCTTCAACAGCGTAACGTTACAGTATGTGCCTAATAGTAATCAAAAACAGTGAAGAGAATGCGAACGATGAGACAAGCAAAAGAATACCTGAAAATTAATTAACGTAATATAGAAAGGAATTCGTTAACAATTGCTCACCTACGGTAGCGAATCGTGAATAACAAGAAAAGAAACGTGTAAACATATAATAATAAATAAATAAAATAAAAGGAAAATCGAGAAAGGTAAATTAGAAATCAGAAAAGTATGTGGGACAGATCTGAGTGTAATGTGTATATTTTAAGAAAATAATCTTGGAGCAAAATCAGTTAAGAAGGTTGTGCAAGAAGAACACGCACAAGATTCCAATATGTTCAAAATTACCTAACGTCAAACTGCGCAATTAATTGATCGATGTTTTAAGTAGAAGGGTGCAGGCGTAGGCATATTTATTAACAAAATAAATTATTAATTTTAGGGAAACCTGTCACAACGATTTGAAAAATTTAATTACTAACTCCTACTTGGAGTTTATCTGGAAATTATTAACAATTAAATATATTCAAGAAATAAGAAATCAATCAATCATAACATAAAAATTACTCCGAAAAACAGTGTTAGCCGCTGGCACTGTGTTGTTAATATTGCAACAGGCTAGGTCAGTTCTCAAAAGCTTCAAAGTTCAGAGATTTGTAGTTTATATAAATGCAGAGCAAATTCGTAAGAGCTAGTAAGTGGTAAGAAAATTAAAACACCTAGTATTTGTGTTTATTTTACTTGGTACACAAATAGTAATCAATTCTTTCAATTAATTTTTAATATTCAACTCTGTATTACATACATAATTTATAACCATAGCAAAATTAATTTAAAAATATATATATAAAGAGCAATGGTTTGATAATTCACTTGATATCGTTAATACCCGCGGCACTCAAAATTCATAATTTTGTATTAATAATTTATTTTTCTACAAAAATAAATTATGCAGTAGTTATTTACTAGTAAGAAAAACGTGTAAAAATAATGCTATTTAATTAGGCGTAATGCTCTACGTTTCTTTATTTGCTGCAATTTTTGCGAAGAAAATTGGAAGTAGAAAGATATAAATACTACTAATACTTCACAACTGGATTTAGATTCAATAAAAAGGGTCCTCTTTTCTCTTGACACATAATTATATGAATAAAGTTAATTTGGCAACAGGTGCGAAAAACGGATCAAACATACAAAGTCAGTGTTTTAAAAGCCCTTTTAAAAGAAAACATAAAATTGGTATTAGGTAGAAATAATTATAATTTTTCAATAATCGTTTGGCTGTATAAATTTAAAGGGCGAAATTTAAAAATTATATTCAATTGAAAACTGAAGTTGAGTACCGGTTGACGTTTTGACTAACGAAATCATAATTATCTATTAGAACAGAAACGAAAAAAAAACTTGAAAGCAACTTAAGTGTCAATGGCTTGACGAAAAAAAGAAACACATTGATTCAGACATTTTGCGAACGGGAATAATTGAAATGTGGTTTGAAGTAGCTTTTCGAACACATTTAATTTTCGGTGCATTGGTTTAGTCTTTTAGTTATTCTCTGTTTTAGAGCTCGTCATTAAATTTCAAGTAGAACAAATTAATGCATTTATTTGCAAGGAGCGTTTAGGGAAATTCCTAGAGTTTAGAGCTTCGGTTTTTTTTAATTTATACTGACATTATTATTTGGCCACTGCTCTTATTTAGCATATTTAAAAGTAAAAACTCCGGCTGCTGGTCAATGTATTGGTTCAAAGTGCCCAATATATTTTGCGAAAAATATACACCAAGCAAGTTTTTAATCAAATTAGTGAAGTGGGCAATCTTGTTTGGAAGTAAATTTCCTCGATAGTAATGTTCCTTAACGGCGCAAAATGTTTTATTTTTTCAATCTAACCGTCAAAATTAAATAAGCTATTTTTTTCTTCGGAAACGATAAAAAACAATTTTTAGCTTCCGTATTTATCCTGTCGAATTTCCAATTTTTATTATTTAACTAAGTCTGCGTCACTTTTGTTCTTTTTTCCTAAGTGCCCTTTATGAACAGGTAATTTGTACGCCAAATGTAGAAGACTTTTATACAGATGGATTTAAATGATATATTTTCAATAACTTTTTCGGTCATTAGCATATTTAAATTTTTCGATACTTATTCTGGATGCAACATATGAAGGTTGAATTTATTTGGGTGACTGCATTGCAGACCTTTACAGCTTGAATTCGGAACGTTTTGGGTTTTTCTAAAATTTACTGATCTTGCAAAGGATGTAATCGTTTGCAATAACAACTAATTCTTCGACCAATTTTATCCGTACTGACGTATTATTTATATAATGAAATTGTTCAATGGGAATAAGTAGAAGTGCCAGAAAAATTGAACACATTTAATAACAAAGCTATGGTTTCTAGTTTTATAACAACTAACAAATGCAACAAAGCGAATTTAAACTGGAACCTTTTCAGATATACTTTGAAATATGCTATCTATGGTAGATCAGAAAATTACAGATTTAATCAATTTAAAAAATATTTTACTTTGTTTTCTGTATTGTTTATAGATTCACAGAATAAGTTGCAACTATCTTTTTCAACCTAAGTTAGATTATAAGTTTGTGGGTGTTTAATAAATAATAATAATATATTATATGTTTCAACAGAAAATGAATTTGACTTTTGTGTACAGTACCAAGTATTTCACTTTTACTTTGCCAAAGAAAGTTACCGATTCATAAATAGGACGGACGCGGACGGATAAAAGAAACCCGAGCTAGAGACTCAATCTTAGGCTTGTTCCGAAAACATTGAAAGTGCTATGTAGTTGGAAAGGATATTTGGAGGACTTTTTAACGTAATTATAATATCTTAAATAACCGACTTGTTATGTTCAGTTTAACAGTTTTTGAGGTTTAGTTCAGGTTTTAACTGTTATCAGGATTTGTCCTCGAGGATTCTTATGCGTAAATAATAGAGGATAGTGCCTTCTGTCACATAGTGTAAACGGTAGCGCTTTTTTGTGCTTAAGCTAAAAAAAGGTTTCAAGTGGATTGATGTGTACAGTCTAAGACTGCCTGCGTTAAACCGCATTTGGTGCGGTTGTAACGTTGTTCTAGTACATGGATCAGTTTGCATAAGTAATTATTTATTACAAAATTGATTCTTTTAATGATTCCCTTAATGATGCTCCGCCAATAAGTTAAGTTTAAATATTTCCAAATGCAACATTGGAATAACGTTTAATGTCAAATTAACGTTTTCTGAGCATGTAAATGAAATAACCAAGCAAGCTTATCAAATGTATGGTACGAATTGCAGAGATTTAAAAAAATTGAACTGCCTGTTGTTGTTATTTAATATATTTACCTATAGGGTCGACGGTACGATAATTTGGAATCCCGTGTAAGATTCGTATTCAAACAGTTCAAATATTTTACTACTACTACTACTTTACTGAAGTACTTGATTTTCCCCTTTCAAGCGATACATATCCGTGACTATTTACTTATGTTAAATTAATTTAGTGTTCACTCGAGAATCGCCGCAAAATTATAAATATTCAGTTTTTATGCAATAAATGTTTTAAATAATAATATTGAATGTTCGTGGATTCTATCTAAGTTGTGTTTTAATTAAACAACATTTCATTTACCTCGCCAAAATACAAATATATTATTTAAATCTTCGATGTGCAGTATGTATAGCAACTTTAATTTAAATTGTAATACTTCAGATTTGCATAAACTAGATTATCAAAAATATAAAATAATTTTGTTTCATTTACTCTTGTCTTTTGCTCTTTCTTATGATTTGTTTTTTTTTTGCTTTTGTTTTAATCTGCTATCTGTAATGAATTATTTAGGTTTATTATTGTATTTATATTTGTTTTGATCAACCATGTATTTACTTTTTCTTGTATTCTCTGTTCTTGGATATTTATCTCTTCAAAATAAATTCTATTATTATCAATGATAATTGTGATGCTACATTTAAATATAGCCTCCCTAAGATATTGTGCGGCAAAGCAAACGAATCTCAATTTGATATCTGGTTTCTGTATGTAACATCATTAGCATCGAGTTATTTTATCATTGAATGCAAATACATTAAATAAAAATAACCAGATAGAAACCTCTTATTTTTCTTTTTTAAATGTATTTTCACTTACCGCCCTTATTCAGTTTTATCAATTTGAAAATATGTATCCACTTGGGTTTCTGGTATTAATAATAACAAAGGAATAATATATAAAACCACTTCTTCTTGCTACATTCCATGAGTTTTTCCTTCAATTTGCCGAACTATATAATATTAATAATGGGTGTGTTTTGTATTTTATATATTTATATTTTGTAATTGAAATCTTATATTTTTCCATTTATTAATAAATTTTTTTCTTAAAATTTATTTGTGGTAAATTTTACTATGCGTTCGGCTTACATTTTCCTATTTTCTTTCATGCTACTCAAAAGAAAACATTTAGCAGCAATTGTAAATTCGGTAAAAGCGCCTTTTTACAAGATTTCCCAAACTAAAAAGATGCAGTAAGTCAATCCACTTCGACTTTTCTAAATGGTGAACTTTAAATTTTGTTTACTTTGTTAGCTATTAAATATAAACGTATATTATATTTCCCCAATTTTAATACAAGATGTTACGCACTAAATCTTCCCCGACATACATATCAATTTTCACAAATCCAGATCAATAAATAAAAAAGTTACACATTTTTGAGACGATACTAATCGGTCGGCCTCATAGTGCGGTGTGATGGATAAAAGAATCAGAAAAGTAATAAACGTGTCAGTAGGAAAATTTTCATTGAACTTGCATCTCTTAATAAACCAAAATTCAGTGTTTTTCTATATTTTATATTTATTCAACATTTATAGAGATACACAAAGGAAACCTAATTAAAAGATGTGTCAAATTATATCACGTTACTAGCAAATCAAAGTAATGATATTCAACCAATTTCTCAAGATTTCCAAAGATATGTGCGTACGTCTTATGAATCATGATTTAAAATTATATCAACGTGACAATAATTGATAACAAAAGAAATAGAACGAGAACAAATATTAATTTCGCTGACGTATCTTTAAAACTCTTCAGAAAAGGTTCTACCGAAACCTACCGCGGGAGACGCTTAAGGTACATGTACACACGGCAGTTAAACTCATCATTCCCGCACAGACGTACAAATACATGCACACATCCATACCTACACGTGTATCAAACACAATGTGCCAATGTATCGATCACATATATTGGCCGCCTTCCATCTTGAGAATAACGAACGAGCGAGACGGTCATATTGGTGGCGGACGGCTCTCCGATAGAGTCAGACTTATGTATGCACATTATGCATTATAACCTGGTATTACCTTTCAAACGTGATTGGCTGGCACGACAATCATTGTACCAAGACCAAGACCACTCCCATTTCTCATTTTTTTTTTGTAGTCAGACAAACGAAAAAACAGGTGTAGAGGACCCGGGAAGTAGCCGCGACTCTACGAATGTGCCACTGCTGTAGGGAATCTACATAGGTACATAATATTACATATGGGTAAACATAGATATGCTAATGACTCGCCTGTGTGACAGCGTGGCCACGAAACCGTGCCCTGTTATATCTACGTATGCATGATGTACGTAATATTACATGATAATATACTTCTAGTGCAGGAGATGATAAATTACAGAGAACAATTTAGAAAATTTAGATATTAAAAAATACACGCGTTCTTAATGTACCTATCATTAAAGGTAAATGTTTATTTTAACCTTTTAATAAATTAAAGTAGCTTGAAGTACGTATCTTGGAAAAATACAAGTCTATAGATCCTTATATTTAAATACATAAAGTGTAGTTACTGGAAAATGTTGTAAAAAAATATAAATCATCGTATTGGAAATGGTAGGTACACTTGATAGATAGGGCAAAGCCCGGTAAATTGTACCAGCTTTCTAAAAATAGCTGTAAATCCCATATGGAGGCAGTTGTAAAAGAACTACACATGTTTCTAGTTGATTTATTAATTTTTGCAGGACATGAGGACATCCATTAATTAACAAAAATATTTTACCATTAAAAAACTCAAGTTTTAAAAATCTTACTCTCGGTACAATTTATCCAACCAATTAGCCAGATAAATCATACCACAGGGTTGGTAAATTGTAAAAGATATCAGATGTTCAAAAACACAAAATTGTGTTTATTGTTCTTTTCAACAATGTAAACATATTTCTCAGATTAGAAAGTCATTTTAAAACATAATATATCTGAATATTTAATATCCCAGGAATTAAACATTGAGACAATTTAACTCGTTTATTTGTTGCTTTTGCAAAGTACACACCATCTTTTTGCATTCTATGCATTGAATCATGTCTTCCAAAGAAACCTCTTCGCAAATTTTATAGCACCAGTTCTTTTCTGTATTATAATTTCGGGTTGTATTTAAGAAACTCTCGACTCAGTGTTGTAAGATGTTGATAGAGAATCGCTGAAAATGTGCTTTTTAGTTTTGCCTGTGTTAGTCTTTTAATTTTTGTCTAGCATTCTAATTGACTTTTTCTAAATTTGATGTAGAAGTCAATACCATCGCGTGGGTTACATTTTTTTAATACTTTTGCTCAACCGTGAGATCGGTTTAGGTATCGATATAATTCTTTAATAGAAACTTCTATCTAGAAAAATGATGGGTGTACGTTAAAACCTACTTACGAACAGCATTTAATACTTACTTGTAAATTGCCAGAATTTTCAATTGGTTCTATGATTCGTCTAACTTTTCCGAATCTTCTTTAAAATATTTCGCATGAATAAATCGCCGTTCTTTAAAAACATAGCGGTCTACATGCTACATTCCTGTCTCCCGAAAACCATTGGCAGCATTTTCTATACCGACTGCTTTGCCATATGTTTCATGTGTGGCTTAGAATTGTGTCAGAGCGAGTCCTGGATTAGAACGCAGCCACTTCTCAGCCACATAATTGTACAATGATTGAAGAGGTTTGAAGAAAGCAACATCTAGTGGCTGCGGTCTGTGGGTAGTGTGTCCGGGCAATTGAAACAGAACAATACCATTTAGCCAGTTATAGCGTTTCAACATTTTGAACAGAGATAACAACATTCTCTTCTGGATTAAGTTTCACAAATGCGCCAAAATGTTTCAACTATTTAAAAATAGGTCAGAGTTGATATAGCCAGTATCAGATACCTCAGTCACACTGTCTGGGAGAGCATCTACTTTCAATTCACTACACATCCTTTCTCTTTCAAAGATTATCATGGAATCATGTTGTTTTAGTATCACGTTCCCCACCTACTGCATAACCTATTTGGTATTTTTCTCCCTGAGTAAGTACCTACCGGTTGTGCTTCTGGACGCTTGAGTATCCGTATTTGTCCATATTGAAAATCTTTATTAAAGCCGTTTGTTCGAGTTATATCTCGAGTTAATCTCAAATTTGGATGTCGTTTTAAGAACGCATAATACCAATATTCTCCTGCCATCTGTGTTCTGGGGTTAAACTTGCGTCGGATTTAACTGTCTCTCAGCAATTTGAAATAACTTACATCATCTATTGTTATACCAAATAGGCACTCCTCCAATTTTAATATGTGCTCTACTAGTTGTTCTTCAATCGTTTCTTTTTTTCCATATCTTTACTTGTCCAAGAATCCTATTTTCTTGTTTCTTGCATTTTTTTGTAATGTTATTAAATGGACGAACATCAGATGAATCCAGTTAGAAATACTGTCAAGGAAAGGATTCCTGTTAAAAGAGTTGCAAAGGAATTCAACATTTCCAGAGGAATTCTTAGAAGCCACCTTGTGTCTGGCGGTGTAACAAATAATTTAGGACAAAAAACATGAATAGGAAAATGAGTTATGCCGAAGAATATTTTGATTAGACAGCGACTGTTTATTCATTTTACTTTTATTTATAATTTTGGTGTAGCAGGTCATAAATGGTTGAAATTGAAATGAAAAAGACATCCTGATGTCGATTGTCCTTACATGTCACAAACCAACATGTTTTCGCTAAACGAGTAGCCAAACGAGTGCATGTAATAGCATAATAGCATGTAGAAAATGTTACCATTGTTCCTTGCAGAGATGCTCTTGGACAGGATGGTTCTGCTTAATGATCAATTGAACAAGAACAAACCCAATGGCAAGATATATTACTATCTTGTAGTGAAATTGTTGTGACGTCGAAAAGTTCGATTACAACAGAAGTTTTCAATCGATGCATTTTGCAAAATTTAAACCTGACGGACGCGTTCTCCTAATCTTTGACGGTGCGACATCTCATTTTGCTCTGTTTTGTTTGTCAAGAGCTGCTCGAGAGTTAGTTTAGGAATTATACCCGACCTTTTGTCACTTTTTTCGAGACGATAGACGTGTATTTCTCAGTAATAGACGCCAGAAGATATCAGGCTGAAGTAGAGAGAAGCACTCGGAGCAATGGTTATGACGCCGAGACGGAAACATGTCCGTTGGATAGTGCCTTTTCTACTTAGTGAGTGATTCTAACAATACCGTGAACAGCATTAGCATTATTTTAATACATAGCTCAAAATTAGCGAATAACAAACTAATGTAGAATGACCTATATTCGTGCAAATTCTTCCACTTTTTGATTAAAATACCATATTCCTTGTGTAAAAACCTTAAAATATTTAAGAAATCACGGAGAATTCCCATAATCGTGGGAGAGTTTGAGAATAACTTATACAATGTTAAGGGCGAATCACATTATTCTCTGTTATGTCTGCCTATTTATTTTTTTTTTCTCGAGTATGCAGTGTTTATTGATTTATGTAACGGGGAATATTTCTAGATTAATTGCTGAAATGTTGTCTGTTAAGCTTACTGTTAATTCAAAACACTGCTTAATCAGAAGAAATTAACTTACGGAAAAATTCATGATTTACAGTATATCTCTCCTATGGGTTTCCATAAAAATCCAATTTGTGATCTAGATTTTTAGATCATCTTCCAAGCTAATAGATTTTAAGCGGCGTAAATTTTTCAGACTTTGTCTATTCATGTTGCTATCTTTTTCAATTGCTGATAATATCAGTAACTTTGAAAAGATAATACAAGATACAAGATAATAAAATAAAGAACGATCTTAATACAGCTTAATGCACACGAAGCTTGTTTATATTACCACTTATTAATTAATGAAGGATATTGTATGCGAAATTATTCCTACGAGTGAACGTCAAAGATGTTCCTAACACACACTTTTTCGGGCTGTCGATATTTACACGCCTCTCCTCGCAAATGAAAACCATATCGGAAAGGACAACAATATAAAGTGATGATATCATAAAGAAACGTTCATCGTTTGTTCTCTAAATACTGATTGGATGTCGGACATCAAATGTTTTATTTTCGGGCAAAACGTTGGACCGAATTCATGTTTGAAATGTTTTGTGATCGAAAACGCATGGAACACTAGAGAGGGTCGATTGTAGAGCAATATAAAAACTATCAGTCACACGGTGGAGAAAGCGGTACGTCCTGAAACGCGCACACACATATCTTGGACTTTTCGGCCAATAAAACTCGATTCAGAGATTCTCGGCAAATCGTCGTATTTATGACACTGCTGACTTGAAAAGATAACGATTCTATTTGGGCGTTTTATTCGATACTTTCTTTGTATTTCGAAAATATAAAAAGAGAAAGAGAATGTACGGAGTACGGAGGGAAATAATGTCCTGGTATTGTAAATATATTTTAGAGAGTTTATAAGTTTTGGGTTTGCTCATTACGCAAAATGACATTTTCTTGTAATCGTTGTACCTACTATTAATTCCTTTTACTTTTATTCGTTTCGCAATCATTGAAAACAGGTAGGTAATAAATGGGTTCATTTTCTCAGCTAATGACTATTATTCACCTAAGTACTATAATTTTCCACACGATTAAGTTAAATTATTATTTGAAACTTCAACCAGAGCATCGATACTTGACCACTATATAATATTAGGTAAATGACATAAATGGATGTATCTCTAGGTACTTTTTGCATATAAATACTTTTATAAAGAGAAAGAAAATACGTTATTTGTAAATATAGGCCATGTTGAGTGAATGAAATGGATATTGTTTCGGAAAAAGATTCTTTTATGTGAAAAGCTAGTAAAAGGTAATATTCTAGATAATAAAGAAAAAAATAAAACGAAAATTAACAGAAAAATTAAAACTGATCATAGAAATGGGATCGGTTGTTGTATGTCAATCACACGAATAATGGAAGACACAAAACTAGATCGCAGTGTGAAAATAAAAGAGAGTAAGAGGCGATAATGTTTGGAAGGCAGCTCATAAAAGAAACAACATAGACGAAAATCAAACAAAAAAGTGTATAAGAAGCAATTAAACCAAGGTGCTATCGTTGGTTAGATTTCTAGTCTCATCTTTGCGTTCTTTACAATCAACTCAATAGTCTTAGGTAATAAAATCACATAAAATTAACGAAATGAGTAAATACAGCCGATGAGACTGAAAAATGGGAGATTTGGACTTTTATGTCCCATATACCTTATATGAATCACTCACACAAAAGCATCATCAAGACTCAGACGCTCTTTATTTGGACATCACATTTGTTTGCCACATCGGCCTTCTTAGGTACATATTTTATTGTATCCAATTGCAATTCCATATTCATTTAGTTTTGCTTTATAAACTTATTTCCTTATTTTTGCAGCAGCTGAATAGAGCAACGCAAGTGTAAATTTGAATTGGTGACATTTATATTAAGATGTTTGGAGATACCTAGTTGACTATTTTATTTTCAACTGAATTTCTATATAAATTTATTAAATATCACTCACAAATTCTCTTGCGTAAAAGTGAATTGGAAAATCCTCATCATTCCTGCACTCGAAAAAATAGATAATACTAGGTATGAGAAATAACATACCCTTTATTATACCTTTCATTATCTAGGGACGGCCAGATGTTTTAGTAAGGGCATAAAAAGCATGTACCAGATATGAAAAGCTAACATAATTACACTAAAGCTTATTAACATGGCGATTAAGGTTGTTAACCACCTTTGTTATCCAGGTTTTAGTATTTATTTTTTGTGTGTGGTATCTATTCTACAAATTGAAAAATGTTTAAATCTATTTTCTGCCCAATTTCTTTAATTGCTTAATTGTCCATTTGTCCATTTTCCATACCAATCCAACGGCTTATTTTAATGTGTTGAAGATGATTCTGGATCTTGATTTCAATGAATTTTGATATCTTGATTCGAACGTTGATATTGTTTTAATGTTTATGTTTGGTTTTGACAACAATTGTAGCTACCAAATAGATTCTTTGAAAATAACTGTGGTCTTTTATAACTACTTCTAAGTGAATTTAACTGGATTCTTTTTTTAATCTAAATTTGATAATTTAATCATTAAAATGGTAGAATTTGAATAACGAAGTTATTATTTAAGATTCTATAAATTTGGCATTCAAACATTATGTACTTGAAAATTAAAAATGGTATGCACTTGTGTTAAATAAAGAAGTGATTCAAGATAGGGGGAAGTGAGGTTATAAGAAACAGGGGCAATATGACATTTTTACTGTTCCAGTATAAAAATCTAAAAAAAATCACAATGTACATCGTTGTGAATAAACTATAGAAAAATTCATGAGCATATTCACTCTTTTCGTCACTGTACGGTCTACTGTACTGTCTGAACTTCACTGATTAAAAGTTACCGTTTTTTAAATTTTGTCCCGGCTTTGGCAAAGTATTTTCTTTTGATTTTCTATTTTGATTTTGTGGAAAATTAGAACGGCTTCCAAGTGATTTTTTTTTGTATTTTCTCATTTATAAACCTGGATACAAGGAAGATTATATTTATTTTATTAGACCAGTTAAAACAAATTTTTGTTTATTTTTGTTTTACATGCATTTCGTTTTATGTATGTTTTCATGTACTTCTATCATCTGTTCAATGTCTTTGTTTACTTCATGTTAGTTTGGTTGCTTAAATGTGCCTCGAAACTACTAGAAAAAAGGTGTTAGAGATAACTATGACGCTGTACGAATAAGTGATAGAATAGAATACTGTTGTCTTAAGAATACTGTTGTCTTAAGAATCTAAATTTTGCTCAGGCGCAGATAATAGATGCCAAAGGTTGTGATCACATCGCGGAATGCGAAAAGAATTACATCGTCTTGTTATGTGATGTTACTCGTGCCGCAGAGTGTAGGGTGCTTTCTGGAATTGGAGTCAATTACGTTTAGTTTTTGTAGAAGCTGCTATGACATGCATTACAAGATCATATTCTTCCATCTTTAAATGCAATGATATTGAGGGAGCATTTAATAATGCCACCACAAGCTCTCCTGTGGAGGCAATCAGCAAAAAGGGAGTTACTTAGCGTCTCTGTTGCTGAATAAGAGCCGCCCTGGAGGAACGCGTAAAAGTGGCATCTTTGGGGGAGGCTAGTATCACGGTGAAGGCAGAAGGTGGATGCACGCAAGGAGGTGTATTATCCCAATCGTGCTGAGACTATTGGAAATTCCATTTGTCAAAGAAGCGGAATACCTCGGAGTATGGTTCGGTCAAAGACATACATATCAGTAAAATCATCAACAAAGCTACTATTGCCTTAGGCAGATGTAGAAGTTGTGTGGAAAAACGTGGGGGTTAAGCCCAAAAATTATGCCGTGATTATACATGAGGATAATCAGACCAGTGATAACATATCGATCGGTGGTATGGTGGATGAAAACATTGCAGGTAAAGGCAATAAGGCGGCTAAGTCGCATACAAAGACTAGCATGTCTGGGTGCTACGGGAGCCATGAAAACGACGCCAACAGCTGCTCTGGAAGTCGTTCTAAACCTGGAACCGCGGTAAAATGGTAATACCAGACAGAGAAGAGTGGAAGAAATCCATCTGGTACACAGACGGCTCAAAGACAGAGAATGGAGTCGGAGTCGGGATTTGTGGAAGTAGACCTAAAATATCTAAAACACTAGGTCTAATCCAAAGCGCCACAGTATTACAAACCGAAATTGTAGCAGTGTTGGGGTGTATTGAAGAATTAGACTGGCAAGCAGATAACAATAGCAATAGGTTGGGAAACCGAACCAAGGTTTCCGTAGCCTGGCCACAAGGACACGGAAGACATCGAGAGAACGTAGAAGCAGACGAATTAGCCCGAGCAGACTCGTCAACTGCTGAAAATCGCCCAATCCCCTCGGTAGGAAAGGCATATAGGGTAGTAAAAGTAACCACTAAATAATGGAAAGATAAGAAATCTCAAGACTGGTGGAAGTTCGTTCCAGGTCACAGACAGGACAAGCAATTTCTGATTGGACACAGGCCTACATTCATGGCGGACCTACTAAGCAGACACAGGAAGTCTGTTAGAACAGTAGCAGAAGCACACGAGTAATTTGGGTCTCACAGAAAAAATAGCATGCAGATTATGCCAGGTGGAAGAAGAGACCGCCGTCCATGTGCTGTGCGAATGTATAGCACTAATATAAATGTTTAAATGCATACCGTATGCCTTTTCTTAACAAGGTAACGTTCATTAACATATTACTTGTAGAACTTGGTTTCTAGAGCAATTCACTGTATGATTACTTTCACGACCTTCCGACTTATCGCTTATCGAACATATCTGGTGTATTATGCGACCAAGAATCAACAAATTCAATGAAAAGTGAATTTAGATCCGCATAAGAAAATACGTGGGGTTGTGGACTTGGCACCGCTTTTGTAATATAACCAGAAGTATGTTTTATTGGAAATTTCAGCAATATTATCGATATGAATCCTCAATTTTTACTGAAATCCTGTTATTTTTTTCAATGCTAAGTACTAACGAGTGGAAATCGCTACAAAATAGCAGCTTGGTATAGATCTATGTGTTGTGTACATGAACAGTATTAGTTTTTTTAATTTACAAGCTCTTAAACTAACTTACGTTAACAGAGTATAGTCAAATAATATTTTTTAGAATCTCACTTGAACGCAGTGCTGCGATGGGAAAGCACACACCTTTCTTTTCGGTACATTTGTCGATAAAATGCGAAGAACGAAAAGTGCTATCATCCCGCGAGACCTCGCTTATTGATATCGTACTTATAGGTATTATAGATTTTGTCGGCTGATTGAATGTTTATGTACTTGAAGGGGGGGCCGGACGTCGGCGCCAACCCCTAAAAGTCATACATATCACGGTGATATTCCGATTCAATGTCGCACTTTTTATGGATACAGAAATATGTTTTGAAAGATGAAGGGGCTTTGGTAATAAAGAGGCGTAATAAATAAAGGGATCAGTCGATTATAAAACTTAATATTTCCTTAGAGTCTTAGAGTGCACGGCATTATACGATTTACGATATGTATTAATCATGTTCTTCAAATTGATTGACTATATACACAGTCAAAAGAAAATTAAATTGTTTGTTATCTAAACATCTATAATGTAGTATTAAGAGGTTGCCAACAATATAGTTCAATTTCACACCACTGATGAATAATTTTTATTAGATATTTTGTTTGAAGAATAATCAATCTTAAGATAATCTTTTAGCCGCAACGTTATACCATATGCAACGGAAATTGTTTGTACGTTGAATAGAGAAGAGTGAAACCTATTTTACGGCTGTGGTTATAGACAAGCGGCTCTTTAGGCCGTTAGCTAATTCACTAATGACGGCAAAATCTAGCTGCTCTTCACCTGCATGACTCTGGTTAGTCAGAGAGTCAACAGCCATCGAAGGTGCCTTCTAGATAGTTTCAACTACCTTAATGTTAACCACTTGTTAAGATAACTTTAGTGATGTGGCAGGAATTTCACCCCACCTCTTCGATAAATTTTCATGGATGATAGTTTTGATCCTTTCAGAAAGCCTAGGCACAGGCCCTCGAATGAAGGATTCTGAAGCACTCGTTCATTACTAGCATTTTCATTTTGGCCCTTCAGCCAAATTACGTTCATTTTGCTTTTCAGAGACCAAAGATAGGGGTCTGTAGCGAGTACGACGTTATCGATCGATTTAGTGTTGATATTGTTTGCTTGCTGTCTGAACAGGTTAATGTTTCCGACTACAATCTTTAGATCGCTTAAACAAAAATAATTCGGAGCTGTCGAAAAATACAACATTATAACTCAATGTTACAGAACATTATAGCCAATAGTAGTTGGAACAATATCTTTAAAAATAGTAAGAATATTACGCATTTAACTTCCCTATTTTATACGAAATAAAATTAGGGCATGAAACTTATTGATGAATCTCATATAAATAGTGATGTGCACAAGGAAAGAAAAACATATTCTTTGGTAAGTTTAAAACTTGATTATGTTTGAGCTACTTTCCAAATAACTTTTCCTTAATTTTTCTATGTCAAACAGTAGATAACATTTTTAATAATCTAGAGAAAATGTGTGATAGTTATAAATGAAACAAGTTAATTTAGGGAAATAAGAAAAGTTATGTTGAAGTTATACGAAAGAATAGATGGGACAAGGATATTACCGAGATATGTCTTTTGTTAAGCGAGTACAATAAGAGAGGAAAGAAAAACAGCGTCTTCTGAGTATGATACGATATCAGGTTTGATTTACATTTCTAATATATGTAATCTATGTAGGTATAAAAGGGAATTCTGTTCCTCTATAAGGTATTACAGAAGAGAGATGCAAGATTAGTTTAATGTTAGGTACAATAGAATTCAGAAAATTCGGGTAGGATAATATAAAACATATCGGAGGAGTTTTAAACTGATTTATCAAAACCTAAAATTGAATACTTTAAGTAAAATTAGTTAGGAGACTATATTGATTGAATAGTAAATTCCGATTACATGGTTGAATATATAAATGTGCAACTAATATTAAAATAGCCTAACTAAAGTAAAATGGAAATTGGTGCAAAAAATAAAATTATATGTAGGTAGTACTAACAATAAATAGAGAAGGTGTTATTAGATCCTACGACAGATTAAACGGGTTGAATAACAGGAATTTACAAATCTCCATTTTAATACATATTTTTAACTTTTTTTATAATGACATTTCGAGATCATAGCCCATTAATATCAGCAAAAAAGCACAGCGAAGCATTAAACCGATATCTCTATTTGCATTGAAAAAAGAACGGATTTAGATGGAAAGTACTTAATAATAATATGGGACTGTAGTTATTGAATTTCAATTAGTGTAACTAGGCGCCTATAGTACTTTTACGTAATGCGCGACTCATAGCCAGAGTAACATATGCGAGCAATTCAATGAGCAACTAAATTTTAAAAAGAAAGCGGAACTGGCTAATAAGTACGCATTTTTAAGAAAAAATGTATACTTGTTTGTAAATATTCTAATACATGTTAAGAATATTTAATCTGCTTAAACTGCTTTATTTTGGCCTTTCGCTTGTAATTAACGAGAGTATCTCTGATGAGCGTCCAACAATAATCGCCCAACATTGACCCTTGTATCGTTTCGACATTTTACCAATGTCTTGATGAAAACGTCCGCCGTGCTGGTCACGGTCTTACTGGCTGTTATTCGAGAAGAAATTCAAGTAGGAGCGAAGTAAGTGGATCTTTAAAAACATATTGTAGTCGAATTCATGAAATGGAGCCAACATGTCCTCGATAAGGTCCTTGTAGTTTTCGGCCTTCTCACTCCCAAATAAGTTTTTTGCCACATCTTTGAGGAAGTTTCTCAATGTTGGGATCTCAATCTGAGGCACTACAAAATGCCCTCTTTAATTTCGGATTCATTGAGCCGGGGTAATTTTTCATCCAGACACTTGGATGTTGGTCAGTTCTCATCCACTTTTTTTACTTTTAAGTTTTTGATAACGCCGAGTTTGATATCTAAAGGAAGAGCAATGAGGTGAATAGCTTCGCGACGAGAACAAACCAGCTTATTTCAAAGTGATACTTGTATTTGGCACGTTAAATTCATTATATAATTAGCCGTTTCGTTGTATGAATTTCACGATGGCTTTGAACTAGTAAAACAATATGTACAGATTTTCGCATTTCTCTCTGTTCTGTGTAATCAGAGAAGATGCGCAATATTTCCGCAACGCTATATATGATGCAATGTATGACCAAACCATTAGTTTTTTCAACCAACCGTAGCATGGAATGTCGAATTTTCCTAAGTGAATTGAAGACAAAGATTTGTTCTTATAAATAGTTATTATCCGGTATTTCTTCCTTTTGTGTCCACTAAAATATTTGAAAAGGTAATTAATTAATAATAAATTAATATTCTACTTGACATAGCAGTTTGGTCTTACTGGTGGTAAATTTGTGGTGGTCTGGATAGTCTATATTAGCCTGAACCGGAAACAGTTAGCTGTTGCTTTTGCCAAACAGAAGGTCAGTATGCCAGGTAGTAGGGGCAATACTGAATGCTCATTTTATTCAACGTATGTATGAAATGTAGTGCACGATATAGCATAGATATAGGATCCATTGCAGGGTAAACATTATTCAACATTTATGTACTCGACTTGGGATATCAGTGCAATATGCCGATGATACCAGTGGCGTAATAATAGATTCGGTTGAACAGGTTACCAATACAGCTAAATGACGTAGTTGCAGAAATCAGAATTTGGTGTGAGAATCAGGGCTTTACATTGAACACGTTCGTGTTTCTTCTAGTCCTTAAATAAAATGTAATGGCTTGAAAGTCTTCACCGTAAACTTTTGAGTGCCATTTGTGTATTTCTCGGTTATTGATTAACCAGAACCGAATAATAAGACACTCTGCACAGTTTGATAAATACCTGGACTTGGCAAGAAAAAAATATTTCTATGCATAAAATATATTTTAATTTTTAACATAGTCCCTTTTGAGATCGATACACTTAGTCCAACGTTTTCTATCTATTGTTTACCATCTAAAAAATACGATTTCTCCAACTCTGCAAAACAGCCTGCCGTTTGAGTCTAATCTTTTTCCGCCGAGCTGCTTTTTCATATTCGGAAATAGGAAATATTCGCTGGGGGCTAATACGGCGGGTGCGTAAGCAATTCGTATCCTAACTCTAACTAATTTTGCCATGGTGACGACATAAATGTGCACGTGTGCATTGTCTTAATGAAATAGAATTATTTTTTCAACATGGATTGTGTTGTGCACAACTTAAAACACTGTGTCCATGATCTTGTTGGCCGATAAAGTGGGTTTGGTCTTCTTTGGTGCCAGGTGGTCACGAAGAACCCCCTGTTTGGACTATTCTTTGAAGTGCTATGATGAGTCCATGTTTCGTCGCAGTTATGAATCGATGCTAAAAATTATTCGGATTGCGTATTAACATTGCCATACATTCCCTTATGATCGATTGTGAGCCACCACGGCACTCATCTTGTGAAAACCTCCCTTATATGTGTTGTTAAAATGTTATGGTCATGGTATCGGTCAATTGCCTCAACAGTTTTACGTACTTTCAATCTCCGATTATTATTTATATCGTGAATTTTTTCATTTCTAATGTGGTGACCTCATTTGGGCGACCTGGACGTTCTTCATCAAAAGTGCTCGTACGACGGCGTTTAATTCGGCTATCTAATATTTTAGAATATTTAATCACTACTCTGTATTCGATTTTTTCCATTGTTGTTAAATCACAAATGTTATTTTCTTTAAATGGCTATTATTCACAAACTAAGTGACATATCTGTTGACTTGGCAAGTCTCTTGTCAAAGGTTACTTTTACAAAAAATGATTATTTCAATTCTAGTAGCGTTATCTCTTGCCGAGGCCAGGTGATTATCGAACTCCCCTCGTAATAGTAAAGTTAGCAATACTCTGTGTTACAATTTTTCATATTTATTGTTGTACAATGTATCAGTTCCAATTTTAATTCGCATCCTGTAAATAGCATATAAGCACTACTGACTGAAACGTCTTCGATAAATTCCTCGCATCCTCCCCCAAAATCAAACACATTAACGTGTATCTTTTAGTGAAACAGTAAAAAATCATCGAACATAGTCACTCGCTATCAAAGATAACACTCACATAAAAATAAATGGCTTTTGCTTTTCCTTCGTACTGCTTCTGTGTACACGATTATGGCGCCCTCTGCCGACTGTGTACGTAAACGGTTTCTGTTTCTTACCGTTGCGTTGCAGGAAATGTAATCGCAACGACCGACGCGGTATGGAGCGGTGCGGTACGAGCTTTGGCATTCAGAAGCGCGCCCATAAAAACAATATTGCATTCGCATTGTGAATAAGGCCCCGCTGGTATTATGATATATATCTCGTAAAAAATATAAAGACTCCCTCGAATATCGGGGTAGATTTGCCGACAAATCTTGGGATATCTTGCGGATATATGCGCCTAGGCGTGTATTGTGCGTGTATGTGCGGGAGGGGAGATATTTTCTTATTGCCTGGACACTGATATACATCTGAAAATAGATTTCCTTTTTTCGTTTCAGAAGAAGTAAGACCTTTTACGCGAAACACGGAAAGATTACTCGCTCGCATTATACAATCTGAAAAATATTAATTGCGAGATATTAACTTTCGATTATGATTAATTATTTTTATTGTTTGTAATACTCACTGCACAAAGAGGAATATTTATCTTGGAATCTAATAGCAGTAATTAAATTAAGCTAAATTACATACGGTAAAGTATCAGCACATTCCGCACCACGATTAATTGATTCGGGAATTTATAGATTCCCATAGTCGAACTCTAGACCGAATATTCAGTTGACAGCAAAGAGAGAAACGAACAAATGATTGCTTGTTTCTCTTGTTGCATTGGATATGTCGCAAGCATTGCTTTAGAGAATCGAAAAACAGTTAATGCTGATAGTATACAACAATTTGCAGTTTGCCAGAAGTCAGCTATGAAATCAGGAAAAACAACCATCAACGTCGCATCATACTTCATCATGACAAGTGATTATTTGAAGAAGATGAATATCGAGTTAATTTCTTATTACCCATATTCACGTGTTTTGTTACTTAACTACTTTTTTTTGTTCTTTAATGTGAAACAATAAATGCCTGAACAGCAATCTTTATCGCCTCAAGAAGGTGTTGAAGCTTTCAGAAACCATATACTAGAGACACCACGTTCAGAGTGGAAACAATGTCTCGAGATTTGTACTAAAATTTCTTTTTTTTTTAATTGTTTTCGTAAAACCTAAAAGATATCCTTTGTACCGCTATCAGAGACGGGAACTCCAAAGTAAGTGTAGCCTTTCATATTTGAAGATCAATGGATGCTTTGGTTTACTTATTTGTTGAATTTTTTCTACCGCGAAAAACAAAATTAGGAGAAAAAATTGTTGTAAACATCATATACTACAAAAGAAGCAACAAATTTCATTACCAAATTCCCTAGGTAAAGTTGTCTAGTTAGCCAAATGTAATTGACGGTACATAAAAAAGCTTTACCCACTGTATTGCGCGAGTAAATCAAATAATAAATATATATTGGAATATAAAATTTTGCTCGGTACTCGTACAATGGTCGACAAAGGCTATTGTTTGACAATTACATTTTCGATTGTATTTTCATTTATTTAAAATTGCACCGTTCGAAATAAAACACATCAATTTACTGTGTTTCATCATTTAATATTATACAATCATTACTAATTCTGTGTGCACTGCGATCAATTCTCTGATATAGGAATCCAATACCGGCGTATTTAAATTTTGCTACATTTAATTACAGTTAGGTACAGGGAGAATGGAGGGATTGCATAAGGGCGTTAGTTAAATTTCGTGTTTGCTTTGTATAAATATTCGGTCAAACGTTATTATACATTAATTGTTAGTAAATCAAATAAAATGCTCATGAATGGTGTTTCCAAATGCACGACAGTATAGCCCGCAGTACTGGATATTTTCCTTCATATCCCGACAATAGCCAATCCAATTAATTGTCGTAGTACATACATTATTTCCGCATTAATTTCATATTTCACCATTGATCACGCCAATGGATTATAAGCAAGCTATAATACAATTATTATATTGTAGTGTATTCCAACGAAAATGGTAAAATAGTTAAAGGTTTTCGTGGAAAGTGAAAATAGTTTCAAAACTTGATAATATTGTTAGAATGCAAAAAAAAAATCCCCTCAATAATACATACAGCGTTCAGTAAGATAACATGAGCATCTTGTTATTAAATATAGAGAAATATAGAGGATGTTAACTGATATTCCGTTGAAAAAACATATAAATTCGAAATAATTTGAAAATTATTGGGAAAGAAATTGAAAATCCGCATTTTCTTTAAAACATGTTCCAAGTAAAAGTTATTTGGTTTTACTAGCTACACTTAAAGAAAAGAATTCAAGTTGGTGGTTTCCGAGGTATTAAAGGAAACTTTTTGCTTTTAAATGCTATTTTAGATATTTACTGTAATGTTACAATTTACAAGATCGAATGTAGCTAGCATTAGCGCCACGTATGAGTTCAGTATGTCCATTCGTTCAACGCCAATGTTCCTTTGACCTCCTTTTCCATTTCTAGCCCCTTTTGTAGCCTCGGATTTCCTTCTCCCTGTCGCGGGAGTGTTAGGGGGTTATTTCCAGTTAACCATGATTTCAAGGAATCAGAGAGTAACTCTTTTTCCTACAACAATTTACAATGTAAATTCAGTTGTAATTTTAAAAATTAAATACGGTAAAAGAGTTGTTGTGTACGTTAGGAAAAGTTAATGTTTGTCTTCAGTTGTTTGTTGTTCAGTTGCGTCCTCGCATGGTACACATTATGCTATTATTAAAATAAAGATAGTTAATTAATTTAATATCGAATTGTGATCCGATGGATATGTTCTAATTGGCCGTAATCAAACAGTCGCTGGCGGGAACAAGTGAGCCAAGGAACGTTTGAAACTTCCTAATCTTCGAACTAGCTATATATTATATCACGTGTTTGGATAAGTGTCTTCCGAATCTAAGTTTCTAGTGCTTAAATCCTACATTAAATACGAAGTGAGAATCAAGTTTGATAAAAGTACGCGGGGCTTTGTGTGTACGTAACGCACAATTACAGAATTTATACTGCAACATCACAATCTAAGGTTAGTTTTCTGTTTTCAAATTAATCCCCTTTTCAAATTGATTTTCACTGGCCATTGTTTAATAAAGTAGTATTAGTCGCTCCTAGTCTGTTTTTAAAATGATCAGTCAAATAATTCACATTTCTAGCCTCATGTGCATGGACGTATGTAAACATTTAAGATCAAATTTACATAACTAAAAAACAAATCTGTGGATAGATGGATTCGCAGAAGTTCTAAATACGCGGATTTATGGTTTTTTTAAATATTGTACGACCGTTACAATATGACACAACCGAAGCGAACTTGCTTACGTCGTAGAATCACTACTTGTGACTCAGCTTTTCTCGAGTAAATAGTCCATAGTTAAAGAAGTAGGTTTTGTCGGTCGATAAAACACAACCGATGAATTATTATTTAAAATTCAGACACATGAGATCATTAATATCCCTTTAGGCAATGAAATACAGAGTGTGATACATATTTGAAGAGAAAAAAAAATAACCGCAATTAACTGTGTAAAAAATTTAAGGTGGTATCCATTTAAAATGGAACAGTTGCTGTCAATATCTTGAAAATCGCTATCTCGTTTTTCCTTTTGTAATCAGTTGCAAGTGTACCTAATTAAACAAAGCAAGTGTGACCTGAAACTTTTCTCATATTTTTTTCATATTATGGAGATATTGAAATTTCTAATTCTATATACTTGAATAGGACAGATATACATGGCAACAATACTTCTTTCCAAATAATATTGAAATACCCTTTCAATATTGGGTACAGTCAAAATATGTCTCAAAGGAAGTAGTTACAACTGAACGTATCGTAACTCTTCCAGTGCGTACTCAAAACTTTTAAGTAACCACAAAGCATGTTATAAAAGTTTTGTGCGAATATGGCGTTTGGTAAGATCTGTATGATAATGAAAACATTTTCTGCGCTAGGTACGTTTTAGTAAATTGATTCCGAGAAACGCTTTTCTTTTGTTAAATCGACAATGAAAAATGTTTCTATTTGGTAAGAACTTCCCGAACAGCCTGTACATATGTACGTTTAATAAGTAAATCTAGTGACGTTGTTGAACCTATGAATTGCGCAATGAATATTGTAGACAAACAAAGTTTGTGTAACAAAATTTGTTCTCAGGTCCAACCAATATACATAGTATACTGTCTATCACTTATTTGTAGTGATTTAAACTTTCTTGTTGCATGTGGATGCTGTATATTCTGTGAGAATATACGGCATCCACAAAAAGTATGTATAAATACATAAATTTTACAGTATCTATCTACTTCAGACATGGCCGTAGAAATAGAAGATTCTCTTTATTCGTATTCCAAAGAAAAACATTCTTTCAGGCATACGTTTGTGACAAATTTAAAAATAATATATTGCATACATATCTGGTTTCCCCACGTTCAAAGGCACAAAGCTCTTCACGAACGCTTTATAGCGTGGGGCCGTAAATTCGATTTAGATGACCGCGAAGCCGTCACCGCCACCGACGCTGACAGCCAAATTCAGGTCTGAGTGCAAAAAACGATTTAGAATTTACAATAACATATATCACGTACGAACGCTTCCTTGCCAGCTAGATCAATAACTTGCCACAATGGAAATGTAAACGTATGCTGCCTATACGAGAATATCATTATGAAATTCGTTTTGAGAGGAGATTTCATGCAAAAGTAGCTTTTTAATTCAAATCAATTTTTAAAGATAATAACGCATTTGCTCACTGGGTGATGTATAGAGACGTCTAGAACGTAAGATATGTAGACGTTACTTGTCTCATTACCCAGTACATAGAGGTTGTAGATTCATGGAAACATTCAGTGTTCCGTTTAAAATAAGCAAATTATTACCCATTCAATTTATGTCGGATGCCGCAACAGCAGGCCGTTTCGTTATGGCCAGTACAGAACCTTCCATCAAACTTTGATCAACAGTCTGATGAAATGTAAAGAATCTTGAAGCCGACATTTAAGAAAATTACAAATAATTTTACATATAATTTAACTAACAGTGAAGTAAAATTCATGACGTCTTGCAAATTTACAGTTGCAAGTAAATTTTGTAAATTTAATATTTAATGGGCATGGAATTTTTAATGATCATGTACTAAATACGTGAATAGTATTCAAATTACAATTTAATTTTGCTGTGAGGTGTACACTACGTACAGGTATTATAACAATTGTAATATTCCTCGTTGTCAGGAATGTACTTCAAGTGTTTTTCCGTCTCAAAAATTATCAAAGAAAATGCTACTGCTATTAACTTTTTCCGGGTTTTTCGCCGTATGTCAAAATTTTCGCTCGATGTTTCGCTGTTCACGTTGACTGCTGTTCAGAAGCCATCAGCATAAATGACGAAACGTCGAGCGAAGGTTTTAGCACACGGCGAAACCCGGAAGAAGTTAATAGCAGTACCCGTTATACCGGCCGTGACAGTCTACGCAGTGTTATTCAAACAATGTTACTTAAATTTTTTATTACATCTGAAAAGTCCCTTAAAAGAAGTAGACTAAAATTTACATTACTTATCGTTGTAAATTTGAAAGGATATTACCAGTAACGTTACTAAATTATAATAGTAAAATTACTACGATATTTTAGAGAATAGATCGTTTTTATACAAATATTCTTTTAGGTTATATATCAGTATATATCAGATATCCAAATATCTCAAATTTCAGTTTCATCATTGTTTGGACAAAAAATAGTCAAAACTTTTGACTCACCTTATACATGTTGCAAGAACGAAGATAAGTACTTCTTTTTTCGGAACAGATCTTGCCGAATTTAAGCTAATGACAGGTTATCACTGTAAAATATTAGCTTAATTCACGATGTTTTGGAGATAATGCTTTTAATTAGTGTTTTATTTAAGCACGCATATTTGTTGGGGACAGTAGGGGTAGTATATGTTAAACATTTTAGGAAAAAGTTAAATTTCTGAATGTGACGACTTCTTATCCTGCTGAATATGATACTGAACTAGCCTTTAAAGGTATTTTTCGAACAAAAATTAAATTAATTAGGGGTGGCATCAATAAAAATAAAATACGATGAAAATATTTTTACAAAATGATCTATAATCCTAACAGGTGGTAGTCATTAATGTAGAATAACAATTTATAGTTTCACGATATCTTTGGATGACGATGTTGGGTGTACTTTCCCTTCTGAACTATAGAATTTTTTGGGTATTTTTTGGCACTGGTCGTTATTATTTGCTTACTTTAATTCCACTTTCTGGATTCCTTTTATGACTTGTCCACAGTGAGCCAACAACTTGGCAAAACAAAGCTAAAGTGAAAATTATAATAAATCGTCGCACACTGTAGTCAAAAATATAATAAGAATATATTTCTCAACTTAGCCGAATAGAAACAATTATGAAAAAAAAATTTACACAAAAACATTACAGAAAATAGTGCTCTGGAAATGCTAGTAAAATGCGTATAAGATAAATTCTAGAATAGTTACTCGATCAGATTTTGGAAAAATGGTAGCATGAATTAAATATGGCAACGATTTCGACGACAATTTTGTAGATGCTAGTTAACACAGAAAAAATTTCGATATACCGTCGAAAACTCCAAGAAATACTCAATCGAATAACATTCAAATCACTCTAGTATGTAAGGTGTTGAAGATATCGGCCGCGAAAGATGCAGTAGAAATTCGGAAAAATTTAAAATTATTTCAATTATCTCAGAAACTAAGGCAGGCCGGAATACTGAATAAAGTTGGCATGAATTGGAAGAAGGTTTCCAAAAATATAATAACATGTAGGATGTTATATCAGCGGAAACTGTACACGTGGAATTTATCTTTGAATATTTTTGCATTTGAAAGCCGTTTCTCTTAATTTGTTCAGTAAAGGAATTATCTTTCGCCCACATATATAATACCCAATACTTTTACTATATCCATCTGCAACAAACAGCTATTTTTAAGTTAATTACATTTACTCACAGGTATTAATAGACTTAGTTAAATTGAGAACAATGTGATAATTGACTTTCTTATGAATTGTTGGTTAGTGTTTAGGAGAAAAGGATTAACGGAGTTTTGATACAATTCAGTTATATATGAACCAAAATGATATTCTAATTACTCTGTAAATACTTGACTAGCTACTAACTATTATAAACAAATATAACAAACGTATATATAATATAACGTACAAAGTAAAGAACTTTTACTTTGCAAATAAAATGAATAGCATCTTCATTAACTACTTAGTAGTTGATCTAATTAAAAAATCCGACGTATGTTAAACTATTACTGGTAGATGCAGCACACGGTTAACAAAATATCGAGTCCACCACTATAAGGGCATAAAAATATTCAGGACATCCTATTCAGGATAACTAAGTTATTATCCATAGGCACTTGTCCAATTTGACAACCTATTGGGGAACAATCTGTATAGCTGCAAGCTATTTCAGTATAGTAATAAGGTGTCACATACGACTGCGACAGGGTTCAACCTTAGAGCAACACCGCCATGAAATGTAAGGTTATTGTTAAAAGTTATAATTGTTGCTGGGAAAGCATCTGGTTGAAGCTGTTTTTCTTGTAAAAACTTAACACATGCAGCCTCCATCTTGCCCGGAAGTTGTACATGCAAAAGCGGAATTGAACTATTCACCTGAATACTATACTGTGTATAGAGTGGAGAATATTAGCATCCTATCTTCTACTGCTCCTGAATCAAACAGCAAGAACAGTTCATCTTCTTTAATTGCCTTATATTGCTCTGGAAATACAATTTCTTGTCGGGGTTATGGACAGAGCTGGTGTTGTTTGTTTTCGTATTCGTGTTCATGTTTCGCATGGTTCTCTTGGTACTGTCGTCAAATGTCCTGCCGCCGCTTGGCTAAGTCTAGCACCAGCATTAGAATGGTATCTAATGCTGGTGCAACAAGCACCCAATACATGGGTATTGGGTGCTTGTTGGTTATTTGTTCTACGGTCACATAAAACCTCTTGCATTTTCAAAACTTTTACATGAGCTGCATCCCCAATAAAATTGTGAAGCACCTTCACGGCTTTAATAGCATCTACAATTGTCATGACTCGAACCCGGTACTTTGTGTTTCAGATATATTTTGCTTCCACGTCTTACAGCTCATTTTCCCTAAAAAAAGATGGGCCATTCACGTGGTAAACTATAGGGTCATTATAGATAATGAAAATTCGTTGCGGAAGATTGTAAAATAAACCGATCTTTTGAAATTGCTGGCTTTATATAGGGGCAAGTATAGGCACATAAATATAATATTTCAAACGCAGTTTCTAAATACCGAGAATGCATTGTTTCTTGTTTCTGTGTTTAGTTAAAGGTTGTATTTTAAATAAGGATAATTAGGAATGTTTGTTTGCGTTTAATAAAGCATAATAGAAGAATCTGTGAATTATTCTTTCGACGAATTGCGCGGCGGTAAATTTTCTAGTCGGCCAATGTAGTCGGTGGATTTTCCGCCCGTTTGTATCTATTCTTGTAGTATATTTTGTTAAGGAGTAAAAATAACTTGAAAGAAGGAATATCGGCAAAAGCACATGTACAAATGATATTTCTCAGTTTTTATAAGAAGCAGACGCGTGCGGGATTTTGTAAGTGCAACGCAAGGATTTCATCCTACGTCAATGCGGTAATAGGACAAGAAACCAACGGAACTACATTATATACTTAATGGTATGTACGGGTAAAATAAAAGCGTAAAGTCCAGTCTTGAATTGCATAAGATTGTTGGGGTAAGTTAGGGGTACCGATAGGTGGCAGCGTACGTAAATAGTAAGTGTATAAACAAAGCTTTTATAGCAAGGTGAACGCCACAACAGCATCAAATAGTCGAGTAATACTAAGACAGTAGACATCAAAGGTGGGAAGTCTGTAGCGGTCAGTCTCTCTACTGTCAAAGAGATCCTTTGACACTCGACACATACATATACACACAGGACACACAGCACTGAAGCAGTTTAATTAACGCCTTGTCGTCCTGCATAGTCCTGATTCTAAGAACGCTTTGATGGCCAGCGCGTACAACGCGAACTTCTGAAGATTTCTGAAAATATTTACACTTTCAAGTCATAACACCTCTGTAAATATTAAGTGACAGAAAACGTTAGAAACGATTCAACGCGTACACCTGATGTTAAAAACCGCTGCTAAGAACGATACTGCACAAAAGACCTCGATAAAATTTACTAGATGAAATGTGCAGGAGAATTTAACGCTTTCAGGAAGACTTTTAGTTTTGTCGTTAGTGCATGATTAAAGCGTAATGCTAGTTACACGTTGAGAATAAACTTCACATCTTTTAATTCAATCCTGATGGATGTTTTAATAGAACAACGATGTTTGTACTTTTAGTTCCCGTATAAAGTAATAAATTCTTTACAACACTGTGTTTTAGTGCATTATGAGTTGGCGCGAATGAATTCTAGAAAGAAGCTGAGCCCAACAAATCTTATATCAAAAGTGTTCAATCTGACATGAAAACCGATTATTTCATTCATTTCTGGAAGATATGTTACCATTTATAATCTTTTCATAAAGAATCTACATTTAAAACGGTTAACGGTACGCCATCTTATCTTGGTGTTATTAATATACTTCGGCATATCATTGGTGCAAGCGCACTACAAATCAAACACGTCCTTTCAAAATGCTTACAGCCTCCGTTATCTCTCTATCCTTAATTTGACTGTTCTCCAGCAAAAATGCAGCTGCCAAAGATTTACCGTGGCAAATAATGATGAAGAATCCCCGTAAATAGCGTCTATCTCGACTTTAATTTGCGTACGCGTATTGTCCTTCAAATGTAAGAGTTTAATGAATGTTTGATATTCGATTTTTTCCATTTTTACAGGACCGACATAGGCGACTGTTAAACAACTGAACTTCTAATGTGGCTGAAATTTTCGAAGCTATGTTACAATTATATTATCAAAATATTTTTGACGAGTAGCGTCATCTTCATGTTGAGGCTTGAAACTTTTCAGATTGTCCTCGTATTCATTAGTACGAGCGTAATACTTAAAATTATCTGTATCGAATTGAAATTTCATAAAAATTGTTTCAATAGCAAGTAACCAAATATTTTTTAAGAGTTTCTTCTGATAAATTGGACGTGAAAGTCGCAAATTTCAGATAAATATTGGTTAAGTTTCGTTCGTTTAGTTCTTTAGGATTTATTCGTAAAGCTTGAAACTCATTTTCTTTCAAATAGCTGCAGCTTATTGTTTACAATTTATGGATACTTTACTGTTATAAAAGGGCTTTGGAAATATAACATAAATCTGGATGTTAATTTTTGGTTCTGTGTTTATTTTTACGGCGCACAGATGTCAACAACTAATAACATAATATTTCATTATAAATAGGTCACATCTGGTGGATATTGAAATCCAGGAGGAAGTGCGCATATTTTATAATCAGCTCGATGCCATTCTTAAGTGAAATTAATATCGGAAGACGTACAAGGTGCGTTGTTTAAAGCCATGGATAATTTTTCAATCGAATTAATATACTCTGAAGTGAAATTAAATATTCTTTTTAAATTAATATTAACAATATACAAAGCAAATGTTAAAATGAACACTATATCACCATATATTCTTTAAATTTGCTAAGAAAGAAATAAAAGTCAAAATGTTCATTTACACATTTTTTTATTTTGTATTATTAATCAGGCAGTTGCAACTACTGTCTGCTGACAGGCGACTTACTGGAACGTATTATTTGCTACTATTATAGTATAGCTACTATAGTGGATTAACTAGTAATTTATGCGAACTGACAAGCAAAAGGGAAGTATATGAACCATTTGAATAAGTAAAATGAACTCTATATATTAATACGATTTGCAATATGCCACCCAGATCGAACAAAGGTACCTGCATACGCTCGTATGGAGTAAAAGAAATAGTAGGAACAGTAAATATGATCTTTATAAACAGACCCACTGATGTGGCAGCGACTCCACAAAGAATTTTAGCGTCTGACGGCTTTACGCACATTCGAACAGTGACATCTGTATGCGTTTCGACAGCAAACTGCTGTTTCTTTAAAATTTTTCTCTGATCGTATTTCGCAAAGGTATATTGAATGACAATGGACTTGCGAATGAGTTGTTCGCATTTACGATTTTAAAATGGTGCCATACGAAGCAGCTATTGTGTTTACGTACATTTTAACAAGAAATAGTATAGGAATATCTGATTTGTTTACTTGTTTATGTTTTTGGCGTAACTAGTTCGACATTTCAATTGTACGGCACTACATTTTTTGGTATTGGCTTATTTCTGTTGTATCCAATTAGTGCATGGGTGGAAGATAATTCCTTTCTTAAGCAATTTGAAGGAAAGGTTTTCAAATAAAACATATTCAAGACAAGTTCCGCATACCACAAAATTGTGCTTAGGTATAGGATGCATTTAATTCCCTCTATGTAGGATGCAAATTTATTTTTTCAAAGGAAACATCCAGTATATTTCCAAGTTTTTGGATGTTCCTCGTTAATTCTTGTCAACTTTCTCCGATATTACGTATAGCTACTTAATTTTATTCAATTGAGTTAAGTTTGCACTAGCACATTGAAATGGTAATTACAATTGGTTTGATCAAAATGACCATTAAAATCGTTGCTGTGTTTGATTCATGTTATTTCGATTTTTTTAATGGAAAATACCGAATATTTTTTCAGAATCTAATAGAGAAGCTTCCTTAGAATTTCTTTTATAGGTTGTTCTTTAGTAAATGAAATAAGACGTTGAGTACCGGGATGAAATACTGTAAACTTTTGTTTCGCTAAAAATATTCATTGGAACTAACGTGTTAACGTTATCTTCTTTGGTACAATTGCAAAATCTATCTTTTTTTTTCTAGCAAGTTTACAAGCATGTATAAAAATAAATGGCAAAAATCTCAACTTATCCCAATTATCTCAAAAACTGAGCTAAGTAGGTATGCTAATTTCGTGAAGCGCACGGAAAGTGGCGAACTTTACTGATGAACGTTGACATGAATTGAAAAGAAGTATTCAGAAACGTACTAATATACAGCATATTTCATTTAAAAAACGCAAGTTGTATCTTATACGGCGCAAACTAATCATCCTGTATATTTGAATATAACTTTGTGTTGTGTGTCTTCAAAAAATGTTGTTTTTAAACCTTTTTCCAAATAAAACTTAGATAATAAAAGCTGTTTACTCACCATGTCCTGTCCGTAAGCTTTGTTACTTTTATATATCTGCAACTGTTTTTTAATATATATTGTTATATCTCTTACTAAAAAAATTTATGTTATAAAAAAATAAATGTAGAGCATCACAAATTTCATATAAAATAAATAATAATGATAATATTATATTTAGTTATTTGAATTCAATCATGAGCATATATACATCTTACGTCTTTTAGTTCTTTTTTGAATTCAGTTTTCGTATGGATTTGTCGAATTTGGCAGAGCACTATAGATTGTAGTGCAGTTGTGCATCGGTGAATTTCCTTGTGTAAAAAATTGTGCTACTTACTTTCGTGATACCTTATATATTTCCAAATTTGTTATAGATAGCTGGTCAATATTAATGTAACTTTGGTATATCAGCCGCATCGGTTGAGCTTTGCTAAACATTTTTTTTTTATCACAGTATAAGCAACGTTAGCAGAAAATTGCAAAGAATTCTATAAAGGAAACACAAGAAAAGTTATTATACAATTATTAGCAGTTTATTTTAAAAATTAGTGTTATCTGGGGATTTTAGAAAGTTGTACAGGTTTCATAATAATTCCATAATAAAATAGTTTTTCCTCACCTATTGGGCCTACACAGGCATAAATTAATTTAAAGAAGTACAAAATTCCAATACTACTTTATTTGGTGTAGTGGAATATTTGAAAGATTCAGGAAAAAATGCTATTCACTTTGGTAATTTAAATTGATTTATAAGATAGAAAGTTTAAAATGAATAAACGAACGCAAATTACTTTGGTTGTAGTCTTTTTCAAACTGTTGTTGCTTTTATCTAATGGCTTGCCCCTTGGTCAGTAGATTGCATGAAAACATGTGTTATATCTTCCTGTTTGTTATCACTACTTACTCACTTTTTCTATTTCTTGCAAGAAATAGACACTTTTGCATTAGCTTGGCTTCCTGTATGTGTGGTATTGTTCTCTAGTTATTTTGAGCTAGTTGCTATCCATTTGTTAGATTACAACCAGTATATTTGTCATTTGGCACTGGCTGCAAAATCCAATTTGTTAAAATCATAAGAAATTTACCACAGAAACTCCTTAAGCAAGTGTGTCCACAGATATATCCAAACCCATGAACTTTGTGTTCTTTATTGCTACAATTAATCTGTACTTGTTGTTTTGACGTATTTTACGGTATAGTGATTAAATCTAAAAATTAAGAAAATTGTGTCAGTAGTAAGGTGCCATTTATTTAAGGGTAATTTGAAAACCAGCATAAGCAAATTGTTTCAAGTGTTACAATGAAACAAGAAACGCTTTTTAACTATCTGGTGGTTCTCCTTCTTGTTTCCCCGATATTTAATATCAATGTAGATTTAATCAATATTGTAATTATCATAAAATAAGCAAAACCTTTTACGGGGAACATCTGCAAAAATAAAAAATGTTTGAAATATTAGGTCCATCCGTAGACACATTGTATAGTCTACATTTATCTTTGTTACGTTACAAAGTAATCATTCTTCTCCAACCAGATTAAAATCAAAAGGCAAACTGAATTGTATTTCTGTATAGAATAATAATAAAATTCTCTAGCGGAATAATTACCAAAGTTAAGATTCTCATCTGCTGCGTCTATAATAACTAAGTAATTATGGGTACAGAACGTAGTACGACTAATCGATTTCTGTCTACGCCGCTCTTTCGTCTCCCTACACTTCTATCAGTCCAAAGACAGACGGACTTAAAAACTCAGTCATGAAATCAATTAAAACATAGTACGCCCAGAGAAACCTCTACTCATCTCTGCGTCGCGTCGGTCGTATTAATATGCCACGGAAAAAAATTAACAAATCATTATGTAATTAATGAAGTCGCTCGATATTAAGTTCGTCCACCTGTGGGTATATAGTTTGGTTACCAGTAACAACAGGGATGACGTTTGTTTTGTCCGATGTATCTTATTTCTTCATACATATGCATATATAATCACGACGCTATAGTTAACCTTTACTAGTGAAAGCTAATGAACAGAACAAATTTTAACTAGGGATGTATCATACTATCTAATCCTTCAATCTGTTTCCAAATGATTAATATAAGATCTAATAAAGTAACATCTGAACACTAAGCTCTTCAAGTTTTATAAACTTTAACACTCAAGATTTTTTTTTTAATTCTCTTAAACGAGGAAAAATATATTGTTCCTGAATAAGAAGCCATGTGTGCCTTTTAATGCATACAACTAATAAAAAAGGTCTTTCAACCCAGAATTATCCACTTCGATGAAACTTGGAAAAGCGATCTCACGTTTCTAGTAAGGAACCATTGAAGGAGGATAAACGTAAAGGTGAAGCTATTTCTCATTTTTTAACATCAGCTTCGAAACTGTCACAAAAAAACCTAGTTTTAGGAAGCCTAACTAGTTACGATTCAGTAAGTTACCACGGTTCTTCAAAATGTCACCTTCTCCCACATTTACAGATACATGTTAGTACTTCTTAGGAGACAATTTTTATACAATACAAAATGAGAGGATAGCGCCTTGTTTTTACAGACGACCAGCACATGGTGCTACTATGACTTGGTATTACTATTTTCATAAATATCGGCTAAGTAGTAACAAAGGAAATGTTATGTGAAGGTTTCCGTTGGAATTCTTCTATTTTTACCAAAGAAGTGCCATCAGAAAAGACAACTGCTTCGTGGAATTTTGTCACAATAGTGCTTCCGCTGGTGATGAATTTCGTTTGACCAAAACAGTTGTTGTTTCAAAAAAGATCGATGCTGTGCCCAATATGACTGATGAGGCTCGGCATGTGACTTACGTACATTCGATTTTGCGTGAACATTTAGATGTCAAGATGACCTGTTCCTGATGGATTCCGCATAATTTGCCCAAACACAAAGAAGGCTCATGTTAATTGGTGTAAAGAAATGCTTAAAAAATTCGATAGAGGATCTTCAAAATCCGTATACAACGTAGTAACAGGTGGATATATTCGTACGAGCCGGGAATTGGGCAATAATCAAGGGTTTGAATGTTCCCAGATGAACCAAATCCAGCAAAAGTTGTTTGTTCATGAAGTATTTTCAAGAAAATGCTTACTCGTTTATTTTGTTGTACTGGACATGTCACAAGCATCGCTTTGGAGAATCGAAGAATAGTTAATGGCGAATGGTATACAGAATTTGTTTGGCAGAAGATAACGATGAAATTGGGAAAAACAATCGCCAACCTCGCCTTTATATGACATTACCAATCCTCACACTGCGTGTCAAACAAATCATTATTTGAAGAAGAAAAATATCGAATTAATATTTCATTGCCCGTATTCTCTAGATTTTTCGCTTAACGACCTTGAAACAAAAAATGCGTAGACAGATCTTAAGAAGTCATTGAAGCCTTCAAACTGAAGCTAATGTTGTGAATATTGCTTTCAAGCTAAACATTGTTTTCGATAAATAAAATACATCTTCAGCTTTTTGGTACAACTGGAACCACTTTTGTGAGTCGCAGAGAAATTTCATAAAAATGGCTTGGTTCTTACTCTTAAGCACGTGGGCGACACCATTATAATAGGAGGGTAATGTTATCGTAGAGTTTTGGGAAAATGTATGGCTGCATAAATAGCCAAACGTACATACAAGTCCTAAAGGCGATATTAAGGCTATCGCATGCGAGGGAAGTTTTCGGAAAACATTTTTTTGCAACAAGATAATAATTCCTGCTACACAGTTCGAAAAGCTAGTAATTAGGTACACGAAAATGGATTTCATCTTCAGCCCTAAACCCAATCGAGTATTTGTGACACTTTGGGAGAACTCTACGAAAGGATCACAAACGCTCTTCAAAAACACTATGTGAAGTCCAAATAAAAGTACCCTGAAAAAATATTCAACGGGCGTATTGTGGAAAGTTGGTGATACCATAAGTAGAACACATTCCATGAGTGAATTCGTTCCCGTTCATGTGTAATAATCTACTGCATATAAAGATATTTTCATATCCGTTAAATAAAAAAAGTACTTTTAAATTATATACAAATTTCCCAAAGAAAGCTAACAATGTCATTATATATGCATAAATTTCACTTTGTTGTGAGTTGGTTATACACTAATCGAAGCTCTAATAATAGTGTTAAAAGTTTGTTCCAATAGGATTCGACTTGGAGCGACCCTAGCTTGAGTTGCGTTTGAGTCAAATATTTGCTAACCACGTTTTAATGTGTGACATGTCGGCATTCTAATATAATGATAAATATGAATGGCAATTAAAAAGGTCTTCAAACGTATCTTCTCTACAAATCTGTACGCTGGATTGTAACATTCCAACTATGCACGTTAGAATATCTAAGATCTCAAACAAACTTTTAGATTGATTATAGCATCTCAGTCGTAAAGTTATTCTATTTCACGTCCATTGATCACAATATTTACTATGTGTTAGAGATGTGTTTCTATTGCAGGTAATTCGAAGTGAAAAGGGGAATGGATATTACACGCCAAACCTAATATGTAGCAATGGGGGTTGTAAATCACCACGGGTTATGGTCAGTAAAACAGGTGATTGTCTGGAATTGTCTCAGAGTGTAGTCGCTGGAGGGCGGTGAACCAACTGTCGTAATTATGGTGACCTGCGAATGTGTCAAAGGCAACGGTATACGAAGGCCGAAATCTCTCCCCCTAAAACGAATAATCCGCTCAAGTGAATACTACTCCGCGCCACAAAGGATTAACAATTATTAAAGATGTTGAATGCACACACACTCACAAACAACATCCATTAAAATCGCGTGCTCAATTTACACCATCTATATTATACACGTGTTTTGGTCTCTTTGACTACAATAAATGTAATAATGGCTTTGCGCTGTTAGTGAATATAATGTGCGACATTGGAAATTAAATGTAAAAATCATTTTTAGTTCGCGTAGTTGGCGAAATGAAATAACTAGAGAGCGTTATCCTTAAAAAGATGTTGAAAGCATGCAATATATATATATTAAGTAATATTAGTGTTCATTAGAGATAATTTTAGTGGTATTATAGGAACGCATGATTTGTTAATAAACCCGTCAATATTTTAAGATCCCTTTTCCCGAAAGATAGCACTATCTTTGGCGAGCGTGCCAATACGAAGTCTTTTGATTTTCGCGCCATTTCATAATTTCCTGGACTAGTGGCAAGCATATTTGCTGCTACTTTGACCACCTTATTAGCTTCTTCATTTCCTTCAATCTCTTGATAGCTTGGGACCCACGGTAAAGTAAGCTGATTTTTGCGTCCTAAAGCTGATGAAAATTGTATTGCGTCCTTTGCGATGTATATGTAGTTTTTCCAATAAGTTTGTATTACTAATGGCATGGAAGTAGTTTAAAAGTAATAATCTTAAAACAAAACCTACCTGAATTAAATCGATTTGCGAAGGAATTGTTTTTTGTATGTGCTTTTAGTATGTTGTGTGTATGGCTTCGTAAGTATCCTCTTGCCGTAAATGGTGAAATGCAGTTAATGATTTCCTAACATGCGATTGGTGACTGAAAGCCATTGGACAAGTTGTTAGCGTCAGCCATGAGAGTCGAACGTGCTTTGCTTCAGCCGTGAGCACGCTTTCCCACCACTGGAACTTTTGGAAAGCAGTTGCTAGCAAAAACACAAATCGTTTTTCTTCTGAAAATTTTATTCTAATTATTCTTATTGCTATAATTCTTTTATAACTGAACATTAACTATTAGAGTATGGTAGGAAAATGTAGGACTATGTATGTACAATCCAACAGCTAAGTGTAGGAACTATTCTCATACCTTTTAGTTACAGTTGCTGCCTTCTACAGCCACACTGTATGAACTCCGCCTTAACTAAAGTTGTACAGAACATTTGAAATAATCTTTATAGTTTCATTTAAAATTGTGTGTAGACTATTCTCCAACTTACCTATTTTTAGTTGGTAGCTTCAAAGTATACGTTAGCTATAAAGCTAAGTTCACACTTCGGGAGGTTGCTTAGAGAATACAGTTGTGGAATCAATAGCGAGGCAGGGTGAGCTAGTTTAGCGTGAGGTAAAGTAAGCCAGTATGTGGCGGAGCCGTTCGCACATGGTGTTGCTGTGGTTTCTTTCGTCTCAATTAACAATATATTTTTCATTATTAATTCTTTAAAAATAGAATAAAAGAAATTAGAAGTGCGCGCGCAAATATTTTTTAAAACGTGGTCCAAACTACGCGAGGCAAACGCGCGACTACAAACCGACTAGCGTTGGTTCGTCAGAGGCAGTCTCGTTAGCAGAGGCAGAAGTTGTCCCATTCTTTTCACGAAGTGTGCAGTAAGCTTTGCAATTTTCCCGAATATGATACCATATAAACTAAAAATGGATCCGCATGATAATACGGTTGCAGTAAGGGTGTACATTTTATTAGATTATATACTTAACAATATAAAAATCTTACAGATGATGCGTGCCCCGTCACCATTAGCGTCAGAAATAAAAATTTTAGAGTAAATAAAAAATTAAAAATTTGAACTGAATTAGATTATGTAGATGGTATTATGTTGTTCTCCATTCAACAACTAGCGTATTTTCGAGCTACCCAGGTATCTAATGCTCTGTATCTCCGAACTACTTCAGTGGGAAGCAACGGTAGTTTTCTTATATCATGCTCGAAAACAGAAACTTGATAAAACTACTATTCTTATATTTTGTATAATATTAAGGTTTTTATAAAAAGATGTTTGTTTAGAACGTATTTTTAAATTAAAACAGGTCCGCCTATTAATAATTCAATACGATGTTCATGGAAAATACATGTCCCTTTAAATAAATAAGACATTTTAAAAACATAACAAAAGCTATCGGGGATTAGTGCGGAGAAGCAAATCCATTTTCCCTTTAAAATAAAATTGAATTTTATATGAATGCGTAAAAAATTTAAAGCGAGGCACTAATACTATTATGTTTGCTTTTTTTGACTACCTGTAACGGCGGGCGCCTTTGCTTTTTTCCGCAACATCGCACACAAAGGCGAAGAGAGCGACCAGATATGAAAATCAAAACCCACTTTATTTTAAAATCCGTTTTGATGAATTTCTACCCTTCTTAATTACAAATCCCGAGGGAGAACGAAGGACCAAAGTCCGATATTCGTACTCGTCCGGCTAAAGACTTTATTGGGTAATCCCGAAAGTATTCTTCTTTTGGCGTTCGTCCTGTAATCTGTAGTCATTTTGTTCCGCATAATGGACTTTTATTAGTGCATTACTTATTAACAATCTTTCTGTAAATACCCGAGGACGAAGGTATTAGGTATCATGAAAACGAGTAAAGTTATAAAACAGTACAACTTATTTACTTATATTTAAAATACATTCGTTTATTTTGTTATTAAATAATAAAAGTATTTTATTTCTCATTTATAGAAATTGTATGAATAATATTCCGATAGTTCAAAGTGTAGAAGTAAGTAAATCAAAATTATATATCATATTACGAAAATTTATTATTTCAAATTCAGACAAGCATAATGTAGTTCGAATGTAACAATCAGAATTAGTATCATCGTTATGGAAACCAATATAACTTCAATGTACCTGACCACACCATACCAGAACATATCCAAACCGTTCCCATGGAATCGCAAGGCCATTTAAATGGTTGTTATTACATCAAGGATGCCATTTGACTTATTCGATTTAGCAAAATAATCGAAATAAACAATCCGTTTTCGACATACACATTTTTTCAAAATTTCCTCGAAAAAAGTTAAAACTAAAATACTTGAATGTTTTTTCTTTTTCGTAAACAATACTAGTTAATATTCAGTAAAACCACTTGGACCATTTATTTAAATTTGATCACCTACGGATTTGGTATCACTCGGACCCGGGTCCGCAAGAATTTCAAGATTGGGAAGGGTTTCTGGAGGGTACCGAGCATTAAACGTTTGTCCAGAAATAAAACAAAAATTCAATTTTCTTTTAAAAAGTCAATTTCTAAATTTAATAATCAATTCAAAAAACTAGCTATTGGATAGGGATTAAATTCGAAAATATAATTTTAAATTTTTGAATATAAATAAAAATTAATTTGCGCACACACAATTTAGTTAATTTTCTCATAATTGTTTTCCTTTTTTCAATTTGCAACGAGAAAAGTAGATCCCACAATTGAAAATACCAAGAAACCGTGAATACTCAATTTTCATTTATTTTCAAGTAGAATCTCCTTCCAATATATAGAAGCGTTTGTTTCATAAAGATAAACATTAAAATTAGTAAAAAAGCGGCCAAGTCGTCCCATTGAGGTGACTACGGAACTACGGAAGGTATGTTTAAGGAAACTCATGATATGGTGTTAGTAGGTCGTCGGGTGAAGATTAGAGAGATTACTAATATGGTAAACATTTCAACTGAATATATCCAAAACATCCTTCACGCAAAATTGAGTATGAGAGAACCATCGGGGAGATAGGTGCCGCATGTGTACTTTAAAGGAATGTTTGGGCATGTTTAGAGTTTTAGGGGCGTTATGTCTCTATAGTTGACACATGGGTATATCACCACACGCCAAAAACCAACACCCAGACGGAAAAATGGAGGTTTCCCGGCGAACGAAAGGAGGCGAAGACGATTCCATAAGCCGGAAAAGTTGTGGCAAGGATAATAAATAAAAAATTCTTTATAATCGGCCAACTCGTCGGTAATTGCGACAACAAAACTAGTCCAGTTTTGGAACGAATTGGTGGTCGCATTTAGCCCTAACTTCTTTCTCAAACAGAGATCTGTTTTGCAGAGTTCGGCAAATCGTATTATTTCGATGGCTTAAAAAAAATGGAACATCCTTGGACTAAGTACAGAGCTATGTAGAGAAATAAATTTATTAAATGCTACACAATTGCGTTTTCTTCCATAACATAGGTATTTATCATACCATCCTCGTAGAAAGGTCAACGAGCTGAATAAAGTTCTGCCATTTCATAAAGGATCACTTTTTAAGAAGAAAGGCTAACTGATGGAAGCAATATGCTGGATCATTACTTTATTTTGATTTACAATGTTTGAGTTTTAGTAGTCACCTTAGATGATGATTATTTCAATCGGGCCCTCATATTGTCGCATGAGTCTTAAATTAATCAAAAATCATGTATCAAAAATAATCATAGAAACCAAATAGATTGTGAGGTTGTCACCGATGATAGTTTAAGATATATACTGACGAGAATGTTTACCTGATTAATTATTCTAATTGCTTCGCAAAGATTTACCAAACCAATTTAATCACTTATTATTGAAAGAATCAAACACATTCGGCCTACTAACAACGAAGATTTTTCGTTTGAGGTAAGCTCACTATTTTATATCGTCTTGGTTGATATATCTTTGGAATATTTAAAGAAACTTTTATTGGATAACTAAATGGATAGTGAAGAAGTTGCTAGTTTAGCTTGTTTGGCAAAACTTTATATGAAACATTTTTCCTTTTCAAATAATATTTGTCAAGGAACAACAATGATTTATGCACTAGGAACTTTCTCATCATCGATACTATTTATAATGTCTTAATCTTATCCTCAATTATTCTCAAGAATCTTTTTAAGAAAGATTGTAATATGCGAATACTTAAGGTTTTGGAACAAAATACAATGGCTTTAAAGTGTCCCGAAGGTTACGGATTGTGGAGTAACCGTACAGCATTAATAGAATCAATAGAAATACGCTAATGCTTCGGCAATAGTAATATCTCATATTATTTCCCCCCGAGATAAATTAGAATTAGGCAAGGCGTATCAAGGTAATATTGTAAATCTTGTTGTAATTCGAACTAAGACGTAGAATCAGCATAAATTTAATAATTACTTCGCTCCGGGGAGGAATATTCTGGAGTAATATCTCCGACTCTCTCCGGTTTGTGTTGCAATAAAACACATAAACAGGCAGGCAGTCAGATACATGATACTCTTCCTTACGCTACGAGTTCCCTAAAGTTAGTTTCTTTACGATTTCATAAGTTACGCGAAGGTAGAAACGTCTACATCCACGAATAATCCAAAACAATTTATTTTATAATTTGATGATGTATATACGTTGCGATAACAATAAAAAATCTTATATACTTACAGATATTACAGAAAATTGACATTACATGTTGCGGATAAATATATTTTATTTAGTTCACATATTTGAAAAATAAAATAAAAAAGCTATTTATCATATGTGCATTCAAAATATTCACAATTTCATTGGTTTGTAAACTTATTCGAATCAAACAAACTTTAAACGAGGATGTTTCAGAAAGCAAGCTAACAAGAGCTCTAAAAGAAAACCCTTATTCACAAAACTAAAGAGAGTAGTAAGGCAATGATACATATGCCTTCTACACATATTCACCATGGTTATCGAAATATTTGTTCCATCAGTACATCAACGAATCGAAATCGTCATGAAATAAGCGTCTAGGTTGCGGAACCACGTGAAGACGGTTGGTGCGAGGTCCGAGTGTTCCAATAGCTCCCATCGGAAACTGCATCAAATCACGTGTACCTGCGGCCATATGCGGTCAACCGTTTTTGGGAGCAGTTCCAATCATTTCCGGTTAGTTGTCGGCTGCAGCGGATCTAGTAAACAGACTAACGCTGATTTCTTCTATGTGCGTTTCGATTCATTGGTGTACCGATGGAATATATATTTCGACATCAATAATGGCTATGTGGAGAAGCAATATGTCTCGTACAATTATTTCGTTTTGTTACTTGTCCATACTAACAATATTGCGAATTTCCTAAAAACATATCCGCCATTAAAAATCAATAACGAAATAATCGATTTGCACATGCTGTATGCTTCCGCAATAATATTTTTTCTTGCTGATCATTAAAACTTGGCACACCTGAATTACACACAAAACATGACTATCTGTCGTAGGGTTCCGTAATTCATTTTAATTCATCGTAAAAACCAGCAATAAAATGAGATGGACGTAGACACGTTGTTGGGGAAAATAACAATAGTAAATGAAACACGTGCGAGGCAATTAATCTGAAATTTAGAAGCAATTTTTGGGTTTGCAATAAAACTGACCGGATTATCGACGAGAGTATACAATAATGTCGTGAGTTGTATTGGAAAGAAGGCGTGGTTAGCTGTGTGTGGTATTTTCAAAGTGATTTCTAGTGTTCATAGTGTTTACAAATTTGATATCAAGCTTAAATTAATCTTTTTATTTATTGTGGTTGGTGAGCTTGTTTTATCTGTCATTAATTTCATCATTCGTGGAATATTATTTATTTCCATTTATTCATTTAAACTGTCGACGAAGCACCTCATTGATACTCCTGAATCTACGAAGGAGATCGAAACTATTCCAAAATACAACATCACAGTAGCAATTAGCAGATTTCGTTGACAACCGGACGAACCTGTGCCATGAAATGAATAGTATGAGAATACCATAGCGGTTTCTAAAGCTAATTCGAATAATAATAATTACTTAAAAATATTTTTCAGCAGCCACGGCAAAAAACTACATATTTAGAGATTTATAATAATAGAGCTAAGAAAAGTCTTTTAGAGCTTATATCAGAGAAGCGGTATTGAGTATACTGTTGCTTGCTTTTCTACCAGCACAAAAATAGCTCAAATAAAAAATAAAAAGAGCATGCATATCATAACTTAAATACTAAGCGTTCTGCGACATACAAGGCTAAGAAGAAGCAATAAACATGAACTAGCGAAGAACATGAATTTGAAGAATATCGCGTCTTCAATTACCTGGGAATGCAACTTAATAAAATGGATTCAAGGAATAACTTTAAGTATTTACAAAAACAATGAAAGAAAAAAAAAATTTGGTACAAATCGTTTTATTTTTTCAATTCTGAAGGTCGTACTTCCAAAACGTGGTTTCTTGAGGTGATAAAAATCGCTGTCCACCTCGGGACATATTCGGGAACAAAAGGGGCAATGAGACATTAATTTGATGTTTTCTTCGTTCAAATAATGAATTGTTCGCGTGCTGTGCGAGAGCTGGCATAGTGAAGGATAACGCGACGTTGTTTTTCCTGATTTCATCGACGACTTCTGGCAAAAAAATGGTTGTATACTATTCACCATTAACTGTTCCTCGATCCTTTATGCGACTTATTCAGCACAACGACAGAAACAAGCAATCGTTTCCTTAGAAGCGCTTCGTGAACGAACAAACTTTTGTTGGACCCGGTTCATCTGGAAACTCTCAAACAGTTGATTCTCTCTTAGTTTCCGGTTCATATGAATATATTCAAGTTTTGATTTTGAAGTTACTTTATCAATTTTTTTGGGCATTTCCTTATACCAATCGACGAGCCTTTTTTGTACTCGGGTCAAATTATGTGGAATCCATCAGGAACAGATCTTTCTCACATCTAAATGATCTTGAATTACACTGCTAACTTCGATGCGCCTAAGGATGCGTCTATTCCACGCTACGTCACATGCCTATTCTCTTCAACAACATCCGAGTTTGGTCGAGCTTCACGAAATTTATTACTGATGAAAGCATGACCATTCTGGAAACCAGTTGTAAGCAGTCTTTTCTGATGATGCTTCAGGACATCCTGAGATAAGATAGCTGAAGCAAGCAGTCCAACATATTGAAGTAATGAACATAATAAATTGGAGACAGAAAAGAGGCGACAGAGAAGAGTGGAAAGACGTTGCAAGAAGAGCTTTGTTACAGATCAAGGATGGGGGTTATAGGAACTGATCTACAGTCGAGAAGAGGATTGTAAAACCATCAATAAGAAGTGGCAAATTTGCAGCGGGTATAATATAACTTATTTATAGAACATTTTAGTTAGCCAAGTAATTTTGCAATAGGAATATTGATAAAGGCAGCCATTCAAATTCAGTAAATATTGAGATTGTTTTTGAACATCTCTTGCCTCTCAAGCTTTATTTCTTGTGAGCAAAATCGCCTTTAGGCACCGTAATATTCGAAAAAAATAAATCAAATACGATGGGCGATAACAAAAACTATTCTATTGAGCTCCAAACAGGAAAAACGATATCGACATCGGCTTAGTTATCTAGGAGCGCCATGTATTTTATGCAACTGCATTGACTGAATTATAAAGCGTGGCTAGACAAGTTGTTAGATATTAAATTGATCTCGAAAATGTTGCAAGTGTACTTTTGAAATATTCACAATCAAAGAAAATCACTTCTTTCAATTTTTTGGAATATTCAGTCGTACCAGCAGAGTTAATTTTGTTCATACAAAGGATCCTGATAATGTCTATTATTCTTGAGTAAAATTTAAAATTAATTAATATCAGAGGTAAACATCTTTAATTACTGAAGAAAATTTTGACGAATTTTTGTTTTCGTAACCGAAAGATACTCCTAGATACGAAACAACATAAAGATTCAGCGGAATTTCCTTGCGATTCATGTATATGCTAGGAAGAGATAGTCATACATAGCATAACCTGATCGTTTGTGTAGTTAACCTCTCACTATTCATTGCTTCACGTCTGATGTGAGTTCATAGTCAGGGCTGTCACTGAGAAACTTAAGTTGGTGCTGGTTATTTCTTAAGAAATATTAGGATTTTCCATTCTTTTGAAATTAATGTTAGTATACCAACAAATTAAACGGCTTCTCCTTAATTATCCAACCCATTTAAGTACGTACTAATCCAAAAGAAAAGTTCCATATGCAACTACCCATTACCAACAACAGTATACATACATACAACATTCTCAAATTTTCTATATACTTACAAAAATCGAAGTAGAAGCTTTTGAACTGGAAAAAAGTACTAAAAACAAGTCTGCTGTGTAAAAGTAGTACTTTGTCACTGATCAATGCAAGTACTACATTTAGTAGAATGATACCCCGGTTAATAGTTAATGTTCTTGTTTCATTTGAAAATTCTTTTATCTTTGTGTGGACTCTTTCAAATAACAAACCCAGGAAGTCTGCCATTACCATGAAATAATATTTTGTTTACCGCGGTGCTAATATTGTAATATAAATGAAACAGTTACAAATCAAACCCTCCGTTCTGCTCCACCTTCCCTTTACCGCCTTCATTACGCCAGCAAAAGTTCTTATTAAAGATATTGTATGTAAGCGAAATTATTTCTATTTCATTTCAATTATTTTTATTGACTTCTCTATGTAATATTATTTTCTATGTTTTAAATTGTATTTAAAATGCATAAAATGATCTGTTTTTTGGTTATGAGTATCACTGTATAGAAAGAAAGAGCTAACCAATAAATTTATAAAACAGAAATAAAAGGCGAAGTATCCCACCGTCTTCATTCTATGACGGAAGATTGTATAAGCACTATTAATTATTAATACATCTTCACGAAAATCTACTGGTAAGAATGTTAAGATAAGTTACTCCTCAAGCATTTGCATAATTAACAGTTATGAGGAGAAACCTTTATTTCTAATAAGATAAGTGTTTGACAAATATCTTTATGTAACTTGTTATTTTCTGTAATCTAGGAACATTCGCTTATTACCGCATCAAGTTTTCTCGTAGTCTACCTCCATTAAGACAGTTATAAGCAACGCTCGCACGTATTGCGCCAAATGGGTTTTCCAGATCGCTTTTCGTGAGCCGAAAGCGCATAAATAAACCAGTACACACACAAGTTCGCATAGGTAGAGACCACACGGTCAACGTGCCCGGCTGAAGGAAGATGAAACTAAGAGGCCTTAAGAGAAGACAAAAGGGGTCGATTAGATAGTTTGTATGTATATGAGGTTGTGCGCGAAACCTTATCCGTGGGGCAGTTACGGTCCTTTTTCCTCTAAAACAATCCTAGAACAACAGCTGGACTGAAGGAGAAATAGGATCTAGTTTATGCAGATACGTAGAGACCCGCTTAAATGGTTGCTTCTGCTCTTAGTTTTCCGGGAGAAAGAAGTCTTAACGCTGTCATATTACGTGTTTAAAATAGATTATGGCTATTGCGGTAATTACGGGTCGTGCTGCCATATGGGCCATCACCGCCCTCTTACACACATTCCCCTATCTCTGTTTCTCTCTATTGCATCGTTTCCAACGTTATATATATAAATTTATTACTTCGCTGTAATAGAGAAGAAGGATGAGACATTGCGTGAACATATAAAAGTTTAATGGCTTCTTCATTTCGACAGCTCGAATTTACTAGATTACGTAGAACCGGCCCCCCGATTACGTGACTAATCGTCATCGACGTGTGCTTTCTGTTTTTAAATAATAGTTTCTTCTTTTCGGGTTTCCTGTATTTTTTTTTTGTTTGTAATAGTAGTGTAGTGGTAATGATACAGCAGTTAAGTAATTCTATATGTCATGATAATCTGCCATAAGTGTACCGGGACGATTTTTAAATGAATATTGAAAAGAATATCTGTTTTGGGAACGTAATTGGAAATTGGAAGTTGAAGATGTTTATTTGTTGCACATTTATAAAAGAACTCTGCATTGAACAATCGCAAAAAAAATTAGTCTACGGTTATATACATAGATTATCACATATTTCTTGGTTAAACATATAATGTGCATATCATGAACCAAATAAGTTCGTGCGGTTTCTTATGGTAAAATGAAAACTTACTAAAAAAACAGTAGTACGCCATTTTTTACCGTGCTAATTTTTGTATGTCGGCATCGCAGAACAGAAGATACGAAAGAATGGTGATAATCATTTAGTGAAATGTTAAGAGAATGAGTGTGTGATAATGTTTCCTAACCAAGTTCAAAAATTTTTTCCCGAGTCACTCTTGCGGTATGAGATTTAACGTTGTCCTGTAAGAGTAGCACTTTCTCTGATTGATCGAAGAAGAGTTATTTCTGGACTAGTGCTGCTTGTATTTGCTGTAACTGTTCACAATACGAGTTAGCAGTGATGGTATGACCCGTTTCCAAAAGCTCATAATGCATAATTCCTGTGCTGTTTACCAAGAATGCAATAAAATCTATTGTGGATGCAAGAAAACCTTGGAAATGTGTGATATTGACTCAGACAACCAATGATACGAACGCTTAGAATTTGAGTACAATATTTGTTTCTCATCGCAATTTAACAACCAATCAAGAAAAGGTTCATTATCGTTGCGTGAAATATTTGCTGAACGAATGGTACGACAGCTAACTTTGTTTTCATCTGACCCATTTGCTTAACCTGCAGTCTTTCCTAGCTGGTGAAGATGCCAATGTGAGGTTTCGTCGCTCACATTGAACCTTTCTGCAATCCCTAAGCACGTTATATTTGCTTCCATAGCCTGCCGAATTTCCTCATTATTAATGAGTGTTTCATCGGTCAAGTGGAAATCTTCTGAAGAAAATTGCTTGAACCAACTCTGCATCGTCTCCGAATGCAGTTGAATGATATCGAGTTTGTACTCATAGGGTAAACAACCTGAAATTAACGTTTTGTTCGTTCTAGTTTTAAATTATTTTGAAATATGATTTAAACAATTGTTACTAAAAGTGTCAACAATTTAAAAAATATTCATGGCAATCTGATGTACATAAAAGCTGCAGGAACATATTTGGTCATCTGACAGATTAAAATAAAAATACCAACTCGAATAAAAAATAAGAATTTTTCTGCTTCGGTGTTAAGTTCAGGGAAGAATAACGGTGCTAAAACTTTTCCTTATGCTTCTTTTCGGTGTTATTGTTTCCCATTCGGACTTAAACCTCCGGTTCGTTGTTAAAATGTTTTACCCACACTGGAACATACCTAGCTGGATATGTATTGGAATTTATCAACAAATTCTCTAGTTTGGTGCTAAAATGTTTCCGTTGCAATAGGAAAACACTTCATTTCAGATTTCATCACGTCGTGAAAAATAATTGTTAATTGGAACAACAATGAACATTTTTTGATCACAATGAAAAAAAAAATCAAGGGGTTGTACTAGAAGTCACTAATTATTTTTATCATAATTAGTTTGTACATAATCGAAAGAGTTTAAAGAGGGGGATATCGCCTGCTAGGGCAGGAATGTTGTTTTACTGTGCATTCGTAAATTTTCGTTCTTACTTTGAACAGTTCTAGAACAATAAAGGGCAGATGGCAGCTATCCCAACCCATTTCTTCATATGATATTTTACTCTCATAAATAATATAATAATGTTCATGCATTTCACCTCATTAATTTTTGGATGCACAGTGCCGAATGAAAACTAAAATATATTCCTATATATTTTACTCCACTACATTAATGTAACAATTTCTTTATACTTAAATTAGCCCAACGAAAGATCATTTTAATAAATGGATGTTTATCACATCGATGAACAGATACTTTTGCTTATACGCTATATACAATAAACTGATTTATTACTGTAAAAATACATTTATTAATGTCTAATGAAAAATCCCTAAAGTTTGTTTCGTTTCTCGCAAAGTTAATAAACGAGTATTCATTTTACTGACAAATAAGTTTCAATTAGATAGTTCATCGTTAACAGAATAATCTTTTTTGTTTGCTTTAACAAAACGAAGTCAACGAACACTATTTATCGCGCAATTTTGCCTAGAAAAAGGCCGCTAAATACAATTAACATTATTTTATCTCTGTTTAAGGGAATTTCTAACTACGGAATAGTGTTAACGGATTGCTAACTATCTAAAGTATAAAATATTAACTGTTATAAATATACAAAATTATTAATTTTGCGATGTTAAAATCTTTTCACCTCCTTCGGGATAAACTAAAATGAAACCTTTCACCGTTTGGGATACTAAAGGTAAAGTCAACTGCTTGCTAGACAGTTACTTTCTATCACAATAGCGTTACCTTAACATAAAATAGGCGACGATTTTGCCAAACTGCGGAATGTGTTTACATTATTATGGGGAATTATAACACCGTCCCCTCTACTCTGAAAAAGTTAATTATTAACCACTGCTATAACTAAATAAATCAAATCTTGTTTACATTCAGTCCCAAGACAATAATATTAATGCAAGATAATAATAACCAAGCCCATGATAATAATAAACGAAATTATTTATTTATAATATAATATAATTTATAATAGAACTTTTTAACATTAAACTAAATGAATTGTCGTAGATGTTTACTCATTATCCAGGCATAGTGTAAACTTCTTGCTTATACTATTGCTACAATAATTTCAGAAAAACAGTGCAATTGCATCCTATTAATTGATTAAAATTTAATTAGTTCTATCGCAGAGCTCTTTGCAAAAAAGATAATTGAAAAAGTTAGTACAAGAACTCTTTCAAGAAGGAATTTTTAAATGGGGAGACCGCTTCCCAAGAAAATGTTATTATTTTGCCAATATTCTATTAGAATAAAGCTTGTAATTTATTAGAATTCATTATGAGAATAGAGAGAGATTTAACTAGATTGGATACTCAACCAATATGTTATATTACTCGTTAAGCCGGTGCGAGTTGGTCTACTGCTGCGTTTATAGTCTCTCATGTATTATAAATGTAATTACATGCTCAAATCACTAATGACTGATTTCTCAAATATTTTACATAGATGTCTTCCGGGTATTGTACTGATTCTCTTAAATTTGACGTTTTATTATGCTGTGAAGTTTTACAAAAGATTCTTAAGGAGTGGTGATACTTACACAATCTTTTGCGAAGGGGAAAATTGAGGAAATTTGGAAATTCATGATTTTGCGAAATTATTTAGATGAAATTTAGGGTAGTCGGATTTGGGAGTGTTTCTAAAACACTCTTTCGGCAATTTAAATTTGATTTGAAGGGATAAATTAATTTTCAAATGAGTTTTAGAAACTTAAACGAAAACTAGCCTTATATAGCGAAGTTCCAATACATCAACACTATGTTTATCCAATTTCTTTCTGAAAATTAACTACCTTTGAACAATTTTATTAATCTCTGTCTATCAAACGGTGGGGTTCATTCTTAAGGAAAACGTTATTTTTGTTATGTTTATTTTATGTCACTTTCGGTTCATCGTTTATCTCTTGCGTCCATTTCTCCATGTTTTTCCGTTTTCCATCTATTGTATCTACTTTTTCAAATTTCAATAACTAATTACTACCTTATAAAAAGAAGGTGCCAAGACGAAAGTTATTCTATAGGAGAAAAACAAATAATTTTCAATATTTTTAGATATTTACAAAAACCGTGAGTGTTTCTAACGCAGATGAAGGAACAAGCAAAATGCTAAGCTGTGTTAAAGGAATGGTGTATTTAGTTCAAGAGGAAAAGGATAACGAGAATCATCCACCTGCAGTTGCTAAGAAAACAACGGAAACACAACAATTGAGCATTCAAAGTTAATGAGATGCCAACACTTATTAGAGATATGAAAATTATATTAATCATGCAATGAGAAAGTTTTACTTCGTTGCCATTACTTTTTCGTATAATGTATTTGTTTCAGTTGAAGGAGATATGTAGAGGATCGATAAGTTGCAATATACCCCGAACAATGTAAATTTCATGTATTTCTTCACCGATTACAAGTTGCGGAAAAATAACTTGGGAAAAATTTAAGAATGATGGAAGGAACCAAGACAGAGGTTTATAGCTTAGGAATGATAGGTTAAAAATATACAATTTTTTTTTCTGCCTCGATTGCATGACGCTGATCTCCTTAGAAATATGCAACTTTTAGAACGCTTGTGCGAGTTTTAATCTGTCATCATCTTGTGATTTTAAGTAATACTGCAGCACTACTAATAGTGTGTTTAAATAAGAACTATGTTTTCGTAAAAGTAACAAAGGAAAGATGAATTGAATAAAACTTAATTTAGTTAATCGTTACAGAAACGGTTCAAAATTTTCAGAGATTATCGGGTTCGCCGGAAGACTCCGGGTGTCATTTGTTTATAGTAGTCCCCTCGTATAAGCTTATCAAAAATCCAATCGATGATTACACTCTACTTAAACGGAAATATTTAATATATCATCGTTGTTTGTCTCATGGTGATCCACCTTAACCTATGTGAAAGTCTTTTAATTAAATTTCTTCCTTATGTTCCATTTAGGTCTTTTGTAGTTCTTTATTTTATTCCATAATGAATGACACAAAAGTAAAAAAACATTTCAAGAAACACACAAAGAATACCCGTAGATAATATCAGCAACTGTAGTCCTTCTACCTGTGGCAATGAACCATTCAACGTACCATATGCAGACGTTTGTCATCAACGATTTCAATTGATATTTATAGATGAGTTGTTCAAAAGTATTTCTACGGCGTGTGTTTGCTGGCGATCTTGGCGATATATCAGTAATTGCCGACTTGTGTGTCACGCTTGTCCTTTTACCTGTATGGAAATGCATTCTGACCGCTCGAAGTTGTAATCCGATACAGATTTCGACCTCGCGGCTGCAGCAGTAACGGTGGTGCGGCGTTGTTTTGTTTTCCGCAACGCTGGCTGATTCGCGTGGATCGCAGAAAGAATGCTTTGTTTATTATTACAATGGCATAGTCATTAGTGTTCCCGCGAAATTAGTACATAGACATGCAATTAATTAGTGCAATTCTGTTTATCTGATGATATGTTGGTACGCCTTGTCTGCACATATGTACAACTACGCGTGTCATACTCGAGCATTATCTTTTTTGCTTGGAGGTGAAATCCATATTTGATTAGCTAATGAAGTGTGACTATATTTGCATGCGACTTTACTGAGCAGCAAACTGAAAATTATGTAGTGCAAAGTATGTATTTGTGTTAAATATAAAGAATAGGAAAACTTAAGGTATGCTTTAAGGTCATGTATATACACTTCCTTGACAAGGAACTCCTCCCATTCTATAGCGAAGTCCAGAAATGGTAGATCCACTAGCTAAGACTATGTTTTCTATTATTCCTTTTTGGTTTCTTTCAATTTAAACAACTTCGTTTGAGTAACGCACATAGACTCCTATTGCATGTATGTATAGATTATGTATGTACTTTGGATTGATACGGACGTCATACATATAAAATCATTTTATTTTATTATTTATTATTTCATTTGAACATCGCCTACTATACAATATATACAGTACATTCAAATTTGAAAGGAATAAAACCGATAGAATTCTAGTCACTTCCGGTTTGAACTACTATTGTGGAAAAATCCATGAATATATAGAAACCTTCAACTATCCCAATAACTTAAATTGCGAAGATGGCTAGCCTTTATGGTAAACGTGGAAATCCTAATTGATTAAACCTCCTAGCAATCTCCTAGCCAGCAGCCTTATAAGGTGATCGTTGAAGATTCAAAGCATGGTTCAAGAATAGAAGGTGTTGGAACAGGTATAGGCATTAGTGGGCCTAACTACCACCTTAAAATGCCTACAGACGAATCTGGTCTGGTTCACGAATGCATACACAATTTAAGGCAATTGGGACACAAAAACCACGTTACTTCGCGATGGGTCCCAAGCCATCAAGGGATTGAAGGCAATGAAAAGGCCACAAGCTAGCTAGAGAAGCAGCGAGTATGTCCTTCATCGGTTCATTGATCCATAACCATTCTGCGCCATGGATCCAAAACAAGCCCTATTTTATATATATATATATTTATATTGTTTATATAAACCACTCCGAGCCAATAACAACCCTGAAGATGTGTCGTAAGAGTATGTCAGCAGAAGATACGACAACGACGCGGTTACAAACCGAAAACTAAGAATAAACAATTCGCTCATTTATCTAGACTATGGTTATAATCGATCAATCTTGGTTATGCGCTTCTGTCTTCTAGTTACGTAACCAAACCACCTCGTTTCCATCGATTTTATTACTTACATCATTATTTCTTCCTTCGGCATTTTTCTATTTAGTCACTGTGCATTTTCCTGCACTCTCCTTCATTTCATTCCTGTTCAACACTCATCAAAAATCTACCCATTATTTTAATATCTTCAATTACACTTTCCCGTGCTTAACTAACTTACTTCGTATTTCTACCTTTTTCATATCCTTTAATAGTATATTTTTTTAAGGACTCAAAAGCTTATTCAAAGTTAATGAACGTTATATGTATTTCAAAAAAATGGCTTTGTGGCTGACTGGTAAGAGGGTCTGGTCTTGTCTGTGGTAGAGTTAGTCGTTAGCGTTTGAATCCCACCAGGATGAAGTGATTAGTGTTTTCTGGTGGTACAAGCATGTTGGGGAATAGTTTACGGCGAGGGAAGGATTGCATTAAGAGTGGACCTTTCCTTTCGAAATCGAATTTGATATTCGTTTGGGTCTTCTTACTTTAGTACAGCACAATTCTATAACTTTTTCTTGTTTAGGGAAAGATAAAGTTAACCAAGATTTTCCTTGTACATAGTATAAATTGGGTTATTTTTAAGCTCTTGAACGCATAGATCCACTTCGTCATAAGTAAAGAGATGCACAGAACTTTCTTGCAGAATATATTTTCACCATAGGCGATACTCATTAACTTTACCCTTGACGAATATAAATTGATATGTTTTAGTAAATGGAAAATCGAATCAAATGGTGCGTCTTGTGTTTATGTTTGTTTTGTAATTCTTTTTTGAAATCCTGTTTCTACCTTTTAGATTAATGCTCCAAATCCTTTCCTTCTAGATCCTGTCTAACAGTTTTCTTGCTGCTCCAGGAAGGCCAATCAAACAACTTAATACTTTTTGTGGTTGGCTTAACGAGGACTATTTCTGATATTATAAATTGACGCGAATTTAGATGGATTCCATATAATGTGTGTTGTGTATGAATCGTGTGTACTTTTACAAAAAATATTTCGAAGAGTCTTTTTAAGTAAAAGATTAATAATATAAATTATCAAAATGCCAGAATTCGAATACTAATCAAAATTAATTTCAACGCTCCACTACAATTTATATACGTCATAAACGTTCAAGAGGTTAAAATCAATCTAAATCAACAGCTGATGTTTTTAGTTTGCATATATATAAATATCTTTCGAACTTTCATGTTTTTCATACATAAATTGTTGAGAATATGAACGATATGAAAACGTTCATTTGTGCTACTTGGCCGCCGGCAAAACGAATAGTCAATATAAACGTTACGGAAGTTAAAACCGCAGCGGAAACTTTAATTTGAATTAAATTCTCTAGGAAACCAAAGACGGCGTGTATACACAGAAAGTACGAAACATATACACACAAGAACAACTACAATAAGGTATTTGCCAGCGAAGTGTTCTTTGTGATGAAGGAGTGGGCACCGTTTTCGGGGGAATTCGATAGCTCTACCTTCTACCCCGATGCTTGCTTAGATGCGCTAGTTCCACAAACAACGTGGATCGAGACTGCCAATAGAACAATCGTGCATGCGTCGAAGGGCAAAAGGGGTTTGATGTCGATATTACCGCATCTTGGCGTTTCGCTTCGACCTTACTCACGTTTCCGAACTATTGGGATATACTGAATCCAAGTTGATGCAAGTTTACACGAACAAATTCTTAAAAAGAAGTACCATAAATTATAGTGCACATAGAAAGAGGTATGGTAATTGCACAGAAGCATAAGACCTTAATCCGATTATCTTTATCAACAATGAATTAAATTAATACACCCATCATTTTTTTCGATTTCAAAAAGCGTATCTTAGTTTATGTGATAAATGTTTTATTATCTAAATATCAATGTGTATACCTTACCTACTACACCTACTAAACGCTAAAACAAACATTACATACATACATCCTTCGCAACTGTCAGAAATGTATTTAGCAAAGATTTTTCTCCTACTTGTCAAGGATAGTTACTTCTCAAAAGAATATCGGCCACTTTCTTATGAAACGTAACAAAGATTTTAGTTCTGCGTGTTAGGACCAGGTTTTTGAAATATATTTTATAAGATTTTTCATACTAGTTGCGGATTGTAAACGGTTATTTACATAAAGAGAAACTCAAAACCTTTTTACATAATCAGTGCCGAACAAAACTGATATTTAACAGAAGCTTTGAATTTGTTAATTGTTCTCAAAAATATTCCCAAAAGGCTATTTTACTAATCAGTAATATACAGTGTGCTCCACTTGAAATAAGAAAGATGGTATTTGAAATTGATGAAGTTATTTAAATTGGTATCCACAATATGTAGGGTGGAATAATACAAAATGTATTTTTAATACCGAATGGTTTATTTTAAAGATGGCTTTCGATTTCGACAAAAGTGCTATTCCCAGGCCAAAAGTCATCGAAGTCGTTGAATCATTAGCGTCAGTAATGCTGATTTGAGAAAGAGGTTTGTTATTAATTTAAAAAGGAACGGAAGAGGTAAGAGGGAACGGAAACGACAATTGACTAGATCACACGGATCCGTGATAATTTTTTTCTTTGCTAGATGGGGCCTTTCTCTCTTTAGCGCAGCGTGGAATTGTTCCAATAAATCAGCATTACTGTCTCGCGATTGTCTTTCTCTTCTCCAAATAATCAATTACAATTATGACTTGCGAATCGCAAAAAACTTTTCCGGCTGAAAGAATCCTCTTCGCTTTCTTTGGAGCAGGTTCGCCAGGAAAATCCATTTTGCTGGCTTTTTGGCTAGTAGTGATGTATCCATGTGTCATCTACAGGCACATAATGATGCAAAAATTCACTTGTATTACGTTCAAACATATCCACACATTGCTTTGAAGTTATCACGTGATTCCGTTTCTGATCTATCGTCAATAGACGCGGCACCCATCTTGCCCATAACTCTGCCATTCCTACTCAGTTTTTTGTGAAGGATGTTTTCCTAATGCGATCTTTTAACCGTCATCTGGTCACCTGCTAAAACGATATCATGAATTCTATTGATCATATTGTCCCTCATTGGGCTAATCTGGCTGCCTCTCATTAAAGGCGAATGTTCGATCACGCTTGAATCATTGAACCAGTATCTTTGTATCTTTGTATCTTTGATTTTTGCATAAGGTGTTCCCATCAAAAAGAAAAGAAATCGAATCACTGACTGGTATGATGATTGCACAAATACACAAACTTGTTCGCTTTCAACAGCTCTAAAACAACACTACCCGATGAATAACATAACATCCTTGTATGTACATATTATATTGCAAATTAAAAATCTGTGTCCCGACCTGGTTTCATTATTTTATACCAAGTATTGAAAGGATAAAATATAAGGATGTTATGATTTTGATAAACGGGAGAACTTTAGAGATCCGTAAACCTCACTGACACTCGAAATGTATCCAACAACATTAAATAAAGGTATTTACTTAGAATTTTACCACGACGGAGTAGTGAATTTAAGTATTGCATATTAAAAAGTTGTAGTAAGAATATTTTCTATAAAATTCTTGCAGAGAAAGAAAATCATCAGGCAACAGAATAAACATACTGTGTGCGATAGCTCTTGTAGATATATACATGGTAACGTTTACGTTTACGTTTAATTATAAATTGTAAAACACAAAAACTAATATTTTGAGAAAAAGAAATTCAAACGCTGACGTATGTGATATCGTAGTTTGAAATCTGAATGGAAGTGGTAGGTTTTACATTTATAACGGTTTGAAAATTCTAGCATAATCGACAAGAAGTAACAGAGTAAAACACTCCTCTAGCAAGGATTCGATGGTTACGCTTAATTTATTTCAATACGAAGATTGAATAAATATTGTAATTATCATAAATAGGAGGCTACTGAACATTATGGTTTCGTAACCACAGTCCGAGCGTTATACGTAAACATACGCGTAAAGATAATGCGGTAGAAATTTTCAGGATAACCCACAGGGCAATTTGCTGTCAATGAAGCGCACTAACGTAATATAGAGGTGTACCTATGTATGTAGATACACATGCACGCGCTGTTGTACGTACAGTCATAATTTTAACAAGGTGGCAAAAACCGAAACCGGGTACATTCGTTCACATTCACTGACTGCGTCCGTCCGGTTCCTCGCTCTATTGGGATAATCGAAAAATATCGTGTGAGAGTAGACGAAATCGCGTCACTAACCCGTGTATATAAGTTTTACACATCGATAGATAATTTTCTCTCTTGTATACTAATTTTTTTAATACGGATACATGCTTGCGTATGTGGAAAATTCGAATTGGTAAAGCGGAAAAACAATTTAAAAGTCGTACATACATAAAATTTGATTTTAGGAAAAAGGAGCTTGTCCGCTTGCTGGTGATGATGGAAAGCATGCTTCAGCGAACTGGAGTATGTGTACGTATAAAACGTACGACCGTGTATGTATATTTTTTCACAATTGAGCAGTCAAATAGATTACGGAGGTGAATTTTACTTTCAAATTAATTTTTTGAAGCCCTCCCAACGTTCCTACGAAATGCATATTACACTTCCGGCGATATGAAGGATTATTCAAAACGGTACGGAATAAATAAGGAAGAAATAAGTAGAGGATGATGGAGAAGAGAAGTAGTTTTACAATATGACCTGTTATGACTACTCAACTCAATGCCTGACATTACAAACTGACTGTAAGTATTCTTAAAACATACATGTCTTGACTTGAGAGTGCTGTTTTTTTGAGACACACCATACAGGATGGGTAGGTAACGCAAATGTGTTTGCTGAAGAGAATAACTGTAATATATAAATTAATAATTAATAAAGAAGGAAATAATGTTCCAAAAATGGAAAGAATATGCTCCATGCATCAGAACGGTGGTACGTCCAAGTGTGATGGACTATCAGAATGATGGCCAAGGTTTTAAAAAAGTGTATTTCAGTCACCAGGTGAAACTTAAACTTAGGTCGTCACCACGGCAGTTTTAACCACGTAATTATTTATAAAATTATGCCAGCAGTTACGAAGCACAGAATAAATGGAATAATGGTGCAAAGAAAAATCGGACAGTAAATACGTGGTTTCCGCAAAAACAAATTGGTGATAGGCCAGGTGTACTAAAACAAATTATGGATAAAAGTGTTAATAGAATTTACCTCTTTGTAAAAAGAGGAAGGGTGTACAGTCCAATGAGAGAAATGGGTATAAGACAAAAATCTATAAAACTAGTAACAACGACTCTAAATGAGACAGAATATGAAGTAAATATTAACGGACAATTATCCGAAAAGTTTAAAGTCAAAAAGAGCTTCAAATAAAGAGACAGTGGTGTTCAATATAATATTGGATTCGATTATGAAAGCAAGCAAAATTGGAACGAATGGGTTGATATGTAATTAGTTAATAAAAGTGATGCTATATTTGAATGGCATTGTCATACGCGAGAACAAAAGAAAATCTAATACAACCCTTAAGGAAGGATAGAGAACGCAGCGAAAGAGAAAAGATTAGGTATACATGAAGAGCAAACAAGGAGACAAAAAAACAGATCAAGCACTAAATAACAAATGAAATGCTTGAAATAACAACAGAAAGGTCAAAATATAATTTTGGGAAAGCAAACAAATTTAATTAGGTGGAACTGTCAATAATGTACAAGGATGAAGAAAGGGTTCAAATACAAGAAAGAATAGCAGAGGGAACAAAATGCATGGGACATGAAAATCAAAGAATATTTCGAAGAATGCGAGAATACGGTATACAGAACCATAATAAGGCCAATGGATATCATATGAGATTGAAGCATGAATGCTCATCTTTAAAGAAAAACAAGCACTAGAAATATTTGAATGGCAAGTGCTAAGGAAATTTACAATTATAGAGGGAAATGGGCAGAGAAACAACAAGAAAAAGAAGCAAAGGAATATATTAGAACTCTATAACAAACCACCAACAACTAATGTAGCCAGAGCGCAAAGGATGAGTTAAGTTGAGTGACATCCCTACTTATTCTCTTGATTCAAATTAAAATTATCGTCAAATGTAAGTGCGTAAGTAATCAGAATAAATCTAAATAAAGCTACTATAAAGCTGTTTGTAAAAAGAATGCAGCATGTTTGCAACATATTTGGATTCATACCATAAATAAAATAAAATATACTTGTGTCCGGAATTTATATAGAATAGAATCAGAAAATGATTCCATATTAAACCAAATTATCAACTGTAGGTTTTGGCTAAAATATGAGAAATAATAATTATTGGGAATTTTAAATAAATATTATTAATCGTCGTCAAGTATCCCTAACATGGGAACAATACTATATCATGGGAACACCTATAGCTTTCATACAAGAACTTCGTAGTAAAATAAAATTGTTACCTTTTAGAAAGGACTTTATTACACCAGAAAGAGAGAACTTCATTTTTATTTTTTTTTGAGCTACTTATACGTTTGAAATGGAGAGAAATATTTAGTACTTTTTTCTTAAGTAAAACATTCAATTCTATATTCACATGCATTACCTAAGTCTAGAAAGACATTATACAGCCAATGTGATCGGCTAATATAGCCACGGAAAGTCTCTCGCACATTCAAGTAAATCTAATTATTTGTAGCCTTCACAAGTAAGTGATTAAAATAGCATTGAAGTTGGTCTCCTGTCCAGGATATGGTGACCAAAAGCGTTAAATAATCTTACGGTACTGCTATAGTACCCCACTGGGGATTTTGTAGGAACATGAAATAAATCGTCGACGCAAAAATTCATAGATAGAATCATTGGATATCATAAATCATATTTAGCAAGGACTGTTGTGGAAGTTTACGCTTATCCAAATTACATAAGTTTCGAGTCAATTGCGTTTGCAAGAATAGATACATATAGTTGTATATCTATATTTTTCGTTAATTATTTTTGACTGCACCTCTCCTTTTAAAATGATGCGTTGTTTATAATTGGTTTCAAAATTTGGAAGGCGTTCATGAATAAAATATTGATAATAAGTAAAAATTACATTTCGGATCTCCTCTTAGGAAAAAATATTTTGTAGAAATGGTAGCGCATTTCAGCATTTCCAATTATACGTATTTTTGGTGATAATTAATGAAAGTACGAGCGACAAATTTATTTGGCTATTTTGTAAGTCATTACAAAGAAAGAGCGTAATATTTAAAAGCCATTTAAAGGAATTTTAATAATATATTACATTTTTTGCAAGGTTACTATACTGTAATGCACACATATTATTGAGACTGTGCCTGGTTTTCAGATTTATATTTGTAGTAGGGGGTTTAAGCAAAAACAAGCGAAATAAGAAGAATTAGACTTCTGACAAAAAGATTTTATTCAATAAGCGTTTCATTATGTTTTTACCAAAACTCATTTGATAATGGAGTAATATATAAGTATATGGAATATAATAAATAAAATATTTAGCTGGCGAAGATTTATTTTAGGCAATTATTAAAAAATTCAAATTTGTAAAAACGTAATTATTATTTTTGGCACCCAAATATTTCCTTGTCTATCAAAATTCTTAAAATTCTACCTAATTAGCCTTTCACTATATAATATTGCAAATGAATTATTCTATAATCTGTTCCATTTAATTTAGCTCAACATTCACGAAATAAAATTTTAAAGGAAGAATAACGTAAATTAACATCATAATAATAGCATATGTAGTTGCGTAATAGATCTAGTTTCGGATAGTTTATTACAAAGTACACCTTTGTAATCGACGGCGGTTTCGACAAGTGTGTACCGATTAAGAATAGTTCTGGCAGCTAAAGGGTTGGAATGGTTTTGATGTATGGAACTTGGGGAATGTTGTTCATCAAGTCGCGAACCGAGGAAAGCGTCTTGCTAAACTGTGCTTCTGGCAACGGCATTCTTACCGACATATGCCCTAGGAATGTGTTGATGGCATATTTGTCCCTGTCGTAGACGTGCACACCAATTAGATAATTTGATATTTCTTCGACGCGACGCGACGCTTCGAAGTTTAGTATGTGACGTAACATAAACGCACGTAGAATTTTGAAATTTATGTTGTGCATGTCCACTTGTTCATCCGATTGTTATTCTACAATGAATGTTTAGTATTAAAGATAAGAATATATGCATTTTCAGAAACAGAAGAAAAAAAAGGAAAACATAAAAAATAATTTCTTTATATTCAATTCAACTAAGAAAAAACAGAAAAAAGATGACAAGACTGTTAAGCTTGACAATGTAGATAAAGCAAGTCAACGAAACGTAGCAAAAGAAACAAGTATGAAAAGAAACAAACAGAGAGGTTTCTCTTTCCTTGTCTACAAAAAAAAGACACAAAATTAAATCTAAGGTCAAATAAAAAATAAAAACCAAACAAAACATTAACTAGAGAAGAAGCCAAAATAGCAACACTGAAGAATCACATGATCATTTTCTTCTGAAGAATAATAATAATATACATATTACCGTTTCCTTTCATTTCATTCACGGTTGCAAAAACCACAAAGTGCGCATTTTTAATCAATGAATAATTTCCAATAAAAGAGTTCGTTGGCATAAGTGACGAAAGGTAATGTACTCTGTGATATACAACAGTTATAAATTATAATATAACTAATAATAGAAAAGCGCTTTTTAGTTCATGTGAAAAATATGCTTCTTTGTCTAGCGGTAAAGATTTCCACACGTACATATCTGTTCTAAGCTAAAACGAATCCTAGACCATCCGGTAACTGTTAGAAATGTACTTTAATTTATTTAGTTATCAGAATACTTACTGTCACTGGAAAATAAACGATTTCATTGAATTTTTCAAAATAACTTTTATTTAAAGTGAGCAAAAACTTTTAATTGAATATTTGCGTGTTTGGATTAGATTCTCGGAATGCATTACTGTTAAAGCGAAGCTCAAAGGCGATTTACACAGCTAGTATCGAATAAATTATAATGCTTAAATGAAATTTACGATCTGTTATTTTCTTTGAAAAAAAATATTTCTTAAAGGGCTTTTTTACAAATCCATAATGTGCAAGGTACTCGATTTGAAATGAGATTTTTGTATTTGTTTCTACTTTAATTTGGAACGCTTGATATTTTTATAAAATAGAGTGTTTTTTTAACGTGTGGTGTATGTGTAAAGTGTACCATGGTTGCCCCAATTAATACATATAGTATCGAATCGCAGTCAATCAGTTCGTTGTTTGTGTAAGAGCGTTTGTATATGAGCGTACATGAAGCGATAAGTGCATTGACTGGTTGCAATTATGATGCTTCAGAAAGTTATAGAACCATATATACAGAAATTTTGCATATTAAAAGTTTCTCTATGATGTATACCATCCTTAAAATATCGCCAGCCTTGGTTGTAATACCATGGATAAAGGGGGGTGTATATTTAAGTACATAAGTAGATTACGATAAAATGTACTGCAAGGTCACTTGCATGAGCTCTTTCTCAGTTTTGTGTTCAATTTCTTCACATCTTAAATCATATCCTAAATTTCTATATAATATTCTTCTACTACGATTTTAAGAATAATTTCAGCCGTATCTCATTTGTAATTTCGCAAATTAATTATCGTTCGTCAAATAATCGTTCTATTTAAAAGTAAATTTTATTATTGTGTAGTTCGTGGTGTTAATGTTTATACCTTAAATCCGTTATTGTATTATTATTCATAATTAAATTAAAAGTTAAATGTCATACAATAGGATACATAGGATCAGCTTTTCAGTTGCATTCTTGCATGGCATGCATTATCGTATTTTGACAAATAAGAATATTACATGCAAGTTTCTAATCAAGTTATATTTTGAAAAGTATAGTTACCAAAATTAGCTGTGATTAAACAATCGCTATCACGATTTATTTGTTAAATGAAAGAGTGAAGGGAACCCTAATTAATCTCTCACTTTGAGCGGTTTTGAAAATACAAGGGATCCAAGTACGTGTACATGTATTGGTACGTCGCAAATCCAGGTTAGTTCTTTCAAGTGACATTTATTTGAATCTACATCGCCGAAAGAGTGTCTAGGAACACTACCGGGCCTACAGACTCAGAAAGATCAATTTATCTTTCAATTTTTCCTTGTTAAAAACATTACATTACAAGTTGATATATTCTGTCTAAAATATAAAAGTTATCAAAACATTTTTGTATAAAGTTTGCAGTTTCTTATAGTATCATTTGTAATGTATTCAATAGTTGTAAAGACTGCAAAATTTATGATTTTTTTTGTTAATTGCCATTAAAAACGCACCTGCTATGGTAATTTAAGTAACTTCAGAATCGATAATAACAAAGGTATAAGGATATGGGTCCAAGCTAACAACTCAGAGTGTCCACCAAATCGTACGCACGAATATAAATTCTCTTTGTACTAGTAGTAGTTAACAAATGTTGTATTTTCACCCAGGATTTAACTTTTTCTAAAGAAATTTCTCACAATATGCCACAAAAGCAAGAAAACCACACATTCCCAAAAGCATGAAGGTTTTACACATTTGCGCAGAATGTTTTGAAATAAATGGTACGTGCAGGCTCGAAGATTTTTCTCTTTTGTTAAGTTGTTTTAGGCTAAAAATCTATGAAACTTATTTGAAGTAGTAACATTTCAAATTAACAATTGTTATTTCTCTGGTGTACAATAGCATTATAGGGAGCATTTAGTAAGATAATGGTACGTATTCGTGTATGCATTTTCACAAGCCACTGTAAAAGACAGATTAATTTTTTGCACGTCTCGTGTTAGGAGACAGCAAAAGCGCTTTCGTTGCCGTCATCGTGCCTTCGAACCCTTCAAAGTGACGAGGAGGAGAGCGAAATAAAAGCAATTGACAAGCAATTTCGGCCGGCCAATGGTCATTTGTTTGAAATAAATGAGTCGAAAGTGGAGAGTGAATTCGAAACAACCGGCCCCAGATGAAAGAGCCACCAGCATCACGGACACAAAGGGAACCAATCCACACGCCTCTTTTAACGTTTGTATTTCGGCGTTTCAATTCTGTTTGAATTCAAACGCTCACGCCCATTAAACGGCTTATTTAATTTACATAGTTAAACATGAGGAATTGGCGGTTAGAAGTCCGAATGAAGTCCGTGCGTAGCGTCCTCTGTTGTGTATGGATGTATGTATCTACATGCCCGTGATTTCCGATGCTATTCATTATTCATTTTGTACATTAATTTAGAAGGTTCTCTATTAACTGACACGATAATTTGTATGGCAGCTTGTATACGTATGTGCGGGCTATTTATCTGAATTTTCCATTCATTTAGCTCGTAATGGAAACATCCTAAAAAATCATACGCATTACGCTATCGGTGCCATTAATGATGTAAATCATTTCAATACAGAAACAGATCTTTCTAGTCCTAAAGTAGGAAACATTTCTTCATGCATTTTGGTGCGCTTCGATAATAAAATTTACTGGCAAACCTATTCGTTTCCTATTATTTATTTTAAGATAGAAAAATGAATCGACCAATATACAACGTTCACGGCCATATACGGCCTAATGTGATGCAATGCTACAAAAAAAAACCTTATGTTTTGGAGGTAATATTTGTCCAGTATGCTATCGCATAAGCACATGATACAATGACGCAATTCAATTTCCGGGAGAAAAGATAATATAGTTCACCTAACTTGTTTACCTCTCCTTTAATTGTTTGAATCGCTATAATATTGAACAGCAAAATTCTTAATTTTTGTCAGTTGTTATTTAATGTTTATTAAAAAACTTTTGAAGCATATTTTACTACAATAAAATTGCTCCATTGTTTTAGTTAAAATACTCTTGAAAGATGAATCAGGTTGCAACGTTGCTGCAATTATTTTCACACGCTCCTTTCTTTTTTATGTATCTACCCCAACATTTAGTCTTGCCTGGAACTTTGCTTGAAAAACAGAATTAAAAAAAATTGCAAATGTCTCCAAACTTCAATGTTCTACAAAAACAAATTAACTTAATTGCTATACTCTGTAGGTAGTCGACATATATTTATGTTGAACTTTAATTTCACTTATTTCTAGAGTAAATGAGATTTGCCAAACAGCTGTCTCGGTCCCTTTAACCATATTCCTAGAAGGAGAATGTAGCACATTTTTTTAGAGTCTCTCATAGACCTTTTACATTTATTTGTGTAATTTTAATCCCCAATAATTAACTCAAACTACCAGCGATAGCTAACATATTTTTTTTTGCAAAAGAAGTGCTTGCCAAAACTCTAGATGTCCATTTTGGAGTGGATATCAATTTTCAATAAATCACAGATAATGATGATCAACATCATAGTTGATGGATCATCATACATCTTTAGTAGAGTTTCTTCCTTTCATGTTTGACCCCTACAGCAACTAATTGTAGCTTTGCTAATGGTATTGATTTGTTACCAAAATCCCAATCCCTTCTATCGGGATTTTCCAAGGAAATATCCTTGGACTCTTTTATTCTTAGTATTCGTGAACGATTTATTTTCGTCGTCGTAGATGTCTATCGTAAAACAGTTACCTTTGCTGATGATACAAATCCTTTTAATTAGGATGATAATTTTACTCTCTTACAAGCTCTGCTGTTGGTTTCTATGACCATGTGAGATACTGGTTAAATAGCAACGAGTTGGCCATTAATAGCAATGAAACTGAATGCATTGTTTTCTTGATCTTATATACAGTCGTAAAGTTTTGAACATCGTTGCAGATGATAGATTAGAAAGATCAATGATGTTTAACTACGCTTCGAAAATATTAACATCACCAACATTGCGGTAAATGTCGTATATCATGCTTATAGTAGAGTAGATCAATAAATATCCGTGTTTCAAGATAGGCGGCGCTACTGAGGGATTTTGATATTGCTATCGTGCACTACCATCTTTCAAAGAGTGTCCTACAACATTTTAGGCAGATTCATAGGTTAGTTTTAAATTAATAGCTATTCGTATGAGACGTGTTTAGTGTTTTGTATAAAATGGAAAAGGAACAATATCGTTCAATAATTCGCCTTCTGTTTTGATGGAAAAATGCATGCGAAGAAATTAAAGCGAAATTGGGCGCTGCTACACATTGGTTTAACGAATTCAAACGTGGCCGTACATCGGTTTATGATGAGAAGGGCTCAGGTTACCTGGTGGACATAGTTGCTAACGATATCATTGAAAATATCCGCGACATGATTCTCGCTGATCGCCGAATCACTTTCAAAGCAGTGTTTAGATCTCTATAAGCAAAACCCGCAAGAAGATTTTCGTCGAATTATCACCGTCGATGAAACCTGGTAAGCCTGAGACGAAATGACAGTCACAACAATGGACTTTTCAAATCTGCTCAATTGAAGGCGAAAACGGTCCCATTGGCCGAAAAGATCAGGCCACGATTTTTTGAGAATAATCCTCATTGACTTTTTGGAAGAACACACGATCACAGAGAAATACTACAGTGAATTATTGAATCGATTCGAAAGACATTTATCAAAGACGCAAGTTTTGTTCTACAATCACAATGCATCAGCTCGCACATCCAGAGTTACGGTGACCAAATTGCATGAGTTGCACTACTTGGAACTTTTTTATCCACTAAACGTGATTCGCACCGAAAAAAGTCTGTTCAAACGAAGAGGTATTTGGGGCACTTCATTTGGGATCCACAAAATATTTATGCTCCAGAAGATAGTGCTGCGAGCACTTCTGGGTTTCAAATTCACCAATCTTTGCGTTCTCATTTTAAAAACAATGAACACGGGAAATACGTACACGAGTGCTTACTGCAGTTGTATCTCAATATTTTATGCCGCATTTTACAGAAATAAATAAACATTACTATTCTTAGTCTGAATTACAAAAGAACAAATAGATCAAATTAACTTATTTAATATTATTACTAATATTAAATGCTTATTATCATTACGAATAGTAATTTTAGCTAATATTCGAAGCAACCTAGTTTCTTCGACTATTATCTAATTTCATTTCAGCGATAATTACTATTGAATAAATGTGAACTTCTATCTTATCTACGTAATTAATACTACATAATGAAAGCAATTTTATTAGAAGCTTTTATGTTGGGCCTTAGTGATGGTAGAAGGATCTGTTCACGACGAAAAAAAAAAACCTTTTCAAAAAAAAAAGAACGCGCACACAAAAATGTCTTATTTACTCGATCTTTAGGTGCGATACATCTTCATTTAATTCAATTGTTATGTTTTGAATAATACCAAATTACTTAAAAATATCGAAAAGGAACGGTGTACCTTAATAACGTAATGCACTTATGTAAATAGACATTTGTCGGAGGGAAAGTGACATCTACAGTAACATAAGAAAGCAAATGAAAACGACAACTAATGGGCCACTGTTTGACTCAGGTCGGGTTTCCGGACACGTGACATCCGGCGCTTCGAAATTCATATTACTGCGTACCGCTGTTGCAGGTATCTACTCGAATTACAACGGAGATCATTAACATCGAAAATAATTACATAAATTCAATAACAGCACGCTACGAATTTCCCGTAAATACCATCATCTTTAGAAGCATTTTATAATTCATATAAAATTCTGTGAATCACAAATGCTTTACATATTAATACAATTATTTGTATATTGTTCTTGGTAAACATAAAAACTTTAACTAATTGCCAAAGAAGCACATGGAATTAACACAATATAATAAATAATGTCCATTAATATGCTAAACGATTAGATTCAATTAATTTGAATAACAAAAAGCCGGACGTACATATTCTTAATTATTGTAAGATTCATATTTCTACGGTGTCCTCATCTGCTCTCGTTTATTAACGTCTCATTAATTAATAACCAATTGTGGTCGTATTAAATTGAATAGGCTTACGTAATTTCCGGTCAAATTCTCGACGGAAATGAAACTGGTGCGTGATCTTGTTGCTTCAAATCTCTGGGGATCCAGCATATCTTGCTGCAATAAATCTAATTGGTTGACCTAGCGTATACGTACATACGTATATGGAGTATATGTGTTTCTCAATGATTTTTTTATAGTTGATTTTACTTTTACACGAAGGTTATGTAAAAACAATAACATAATGATTTATTATAGTAGATTCAATGAAACAATTCGAATATAAAAATTACCGAAGGTAACCTACATATGCAGTTTTCAGTAATTTCATGATTTAAAAGGTTATTCTTATTGAATTGGTTTTACGACGGCCCAACGAAGTATTTTTTGCCACCCTGAATAATGTTAACTAGCGTTATTTCTTGGTGTCCCAGTGTAGAAATATTTGGGGCCTGTGATACCTCACTACCCCAATGAAGTGGCCTGTCGTTGTACAGGGTATTCTAAATAAATTACCAAACCTAAACAATTTTGGAAGGATAACCTTTTAATATTATGTACAGGTTGTCCAAATAGATGTTACCACTCATATGGTACTACATAATATTTAATTTTCTGTTATTAAAAATTAAATATGACCACCTGATTTATTTTGGAAGAGAGAAGGAAGATAGAAACTTGGACGGAAGTGTTTGGGGTCACCTTCAGTTGTAGAAAAAAATTTCAGCAATGGTTTCAGAAGAATTCTCCAAGCCGTTTAACTGTCCGTCGACTGCATGGAAAAGTTGTGTCAAATGCAACAATATTTTTCAATTTCGGCAATTATATCTGAGATTACTTCCGCCATTTTGTGTGTTCCCTTAGATATGGTCGTGTTGTAAAAATATTGATATTGCCGTAATTTGGGCTAAATTAAGTGTATAAGAATTTTTAGATCACATTGGGGCTGCAGGAAACTTCATCAAACAAAAAATTGGAAGGAAATGTAAGTTTTTCACTCAAAAAAGGTATCTTATTTTAATTAACAATAATAGTTAATTACCTTTATTCTAACTTAATTTTCTAAACTTCAACAAATCGCAATTAAGTAATTAGTAATAACCAGATTTTGTTATAAATAATGTGTCTAAAGTGACCACTTTCCGAGATATACGAGATATGATAAATAGATTAACTTCTGTACAGAATACCTTCTCGAAATGCATTAAAAAAAGTTATACACGGTTGATTATAAAAGAGCTCGTGTATCGACTTAATTCATTTTATGGAACATGTCTTATACCTATCTTTAGTGGTTTTCGAAATATTAACATCTATGTTTTTGAAAATAAAATAGGCAAACGATAAAAACCAGGATACGAAAACACTGCTATTTAAAATAATGACGTTTCTGGGATTTAAATTCAGTAAAGTTTGGTGTTCAAAACTGAACATTCTGTATAATTCTAAGCTATTCTAATGTAATATGTAGATAGAGTTAAGTAAATCTAAGTAATATTGCAATAAAATGCACGACTACATAGGAAACGTGTACACTGAAGTATTTGCAATAAATTATGTAAATTCATTGATTGACGTACATAAAATGAATATAAGTTTGTTACGCATATATCTCTTTTATTACATCTATATATCACTTCACAGTAAAATAGGTCATATGTAAAAAAATGAAGTAAAACCAACGTAATTGTAGAATTATTCATCAAGATATTGTAATGAAGCTAATTAGAAGTAATAAATGTGCAAACGTTAAGGCCACAGGAATATGTACTTAATTAATTGAGAACATCTTAATGCAGTGTATTTGTTTAAAATAAATGGTTGGCTTATGTTTGTTACCGAGGTTTCTTTTATGTAAGATTACTTCAATTAACTGGTCTGGTAAGCAGCAAGACAGTTACGTGTAACAACATATTTGGGGAAAATATAATAACCGTTCATATTTTAGCGTTTTCCTCCGGTGTAAATATACATAACGCCGAATTATTTCAGGTCACGCCTATACGTTTCAATTAATTCCCTGATTTCCTATTCACGCGTTCGTTTATATAATTTCGGGGCTATATATGTATGTATACGTTTTGTCAACTAATGGTATTAAATTGTACGATGTTAATGCACGAAATTTTCGAGGGATAGCACCGCTAGGCACCATTCAAACCATTGAATAATTTTATTGTTACTCTCTGATATGTCTGCTATAGTATTTTAGAATTCTTTAGATTACCAGAAACATCGATGTGGATTTATTTATTTAAATTTCATATTGTGAATGTTTGTGCTTACATCATAGTAATATATGGCGTAAGCAGCATATAAATTATAAAATTCAGATCTTTATTCTTCATATATAAATAATAGCTGCCGATACGTTTGAGGTCAGAGTATTGCAGTGTGATTACAGTTACTCCAATTTATAAAAACGAAGACGTTTGCCGGACATGTTGCGATTCTATTCTTTAAATAAATAAATCACAGGTAAATTATTATTTACAAGACTTACCAGATGTGACTTAAAATTACTAACTTGCAACTCTTAACTGAACTCTTGAGCAAACAAATACACAAGTTAGTGAAAAAAACGGCGAAAAACAAAAATAAATAGTATATTAAATAGAGGGATGAAAATGAACATATGACCTGACCTTTGCATATACCCATCTCACTATATATGTACGAACAAGACGTGGATATAACATCTTTACTACAGCAGTTTACTAATGACACAAAATAGAAATTACAGTCATAAATTTGGTGGTAGTTTCTGCAGACCGTGTGTGTAGTTTGGAGCAAAGTCAAAATCGTGGTAAATTAGGAAAATTGATCATAATTTAGTCCCAGAATTTCGTTGATGTCGTTGAGGATAAAAAATATATATTTTGAGATTGCATTCGGTAGTGCTAAACAAAGAAGAACTGAAAGTAACTGCGTTGCTACGATGGAGGTACAACATGAGTGGTGCATTTAAAGGTGTACAAGCAAGGATTTTAAATATACAGCCTTTTACTACTTATACCCACTGTGCTAATCATCGCTGAACTCAGCTCTGAGCAAAGTAAATACTGTGCCCAATATAAGAAACACTGTCGGTATAGTTACAGGTGTAAGTTTTTATAAGAATCCGCCTTAACAGCATAACTTCTAAGTACGAAAATTGGCCAAATTTTACCGACTCAAAAAGCATCAAAGGCAAACAAAATTTGCAGAACTAAATCGGTTGACAGACACAATGGGATTCTATTTTTTAGAAATATTGCCTGGATTGTCTGCACTCTGAACGAGATAGGTAGTCACAGCTCGCATTCCTCAAGTAAAGTCAGTAACCGCTGCAACTTGTAAATTTATGTTTTTGTCTCTATTAATCCAGTTAAAGAGTTGTAGAGTTCCAGTTTCTTGACTACAACAAAGGAATGTCTAGGACAAGGCAGTGAAATCTACGTTAAATAGAATTCGAGACAACTCGAGACAACAAAATCAATTTAAAAGAGTATTGCTAATGAAATGGACGTTCAAATAAGGGTTTCTAGAATAACTACTATTCAGCAAAATCGTGCTAATGCTCGCATGACTGATCCTATGGACTTTTTTTCGAGGAAATATATATTTACTCTATCTGGATTTTTTCATTTCCGAGTTAGATATCCGCTTCGGTAAGCAAAATAATAATTACAGCAAGTAGTTCTAAAATTTTATTTTGAATCTAATTTCCCCAGCGGAGACATCATTGCAGCCACTCAAAATTACTTACTTGTTATTTACCGCATGTACGGCCCTTTCCGGAAGGTTACATTTATGGAAGGAACTATAGATGAAGCAATCACATAAACCTGATAATACAATGAAAGTTTTCAAATTGGCTCAGCATGATGGATATAAATAAAGGCATGGAACTAGATCCTGAAGAAGGGGTTCTAGATCTATTTGCAAACAAGCACGTTCGAAAATTACAATTACATTTGATTTAAAACAGTTCTACTTTGTTCTTATTTATATTTACCTATTTTTTCTCTTCCTTTACAGGGAAAAAAATGTGAAATTGAATCAACTATTTTAGAACTAATATCTGCTGTTAAGTTTACAAATCAGCAATTTAAGTTTTCCTATTTAGCAACTAAAGAGCAGCAACAAGAAACCTGGAGAGAAAGTTCTGAACGAACAGTATTGTCTGTAGATCCTCCAAAGCGGATAGTTACTATAAAAAGTGTTAATAATAGGTGTTCGCATCACTTCCGGTGACATCGGAAATGGAACGGAATTGTTATCAATATTAGAAAAAAAAACAGATTGTTTTTTTAAATGCTTGATTCTAGCCGTCAAAAGTTTGCAGAACTTGAGTAAGGGACCATTTGTTTTTTTTGTTTGTTGTATTTGTTAGTTTACTACGAAATTTATATTTTCTACTTGCTGTTAATCGGTAATTAACTACTGTAAAGAAATATAACTAACAAAAATAAAAAATAAAACAAAAAAATAAAACTTATCCATGAAAATTTGTTCACTTTTAAAATTCATTTAGAACGCTCGTATAACTGCGGTCCATATACAGAATTCAGTATTTGATCAGCACTGTAATGAAATATAAGGAACGTAAACGTCTGCGAAACAGACATTTTTAGAAGAATTGCAAGTATCCCCAAAGCTGTTAGGTGATTATTAAAAAATGTCTATTACACTACGCTGTAGACAATCGCCAATTGTGTTAGAATTTACAATTCTAGGTTATGCACTGACGCGATAGTAATACGAGGGATCGTTTGTATATTCTCGAATTAGGCATGAAAAAAAAAAAGAGATTAGAACAGTAACAAAAACTTATTTTTCCATATAGGCCCGTTGCTTTTGGATATCGTTCCAATAATATCTCTAATTCATTATAAAAAAAATCCTTTGGCTTGTCTGCAGAATACCTTTCAACAGCTGCTATAAGTTCGTCATCATCCATACATTTAGTTCCCTTTGGTGTCTTTTTTGAAATTTTAAAACAAAATTTGTCACAGGCGCTGTAAGGTGGTTGATCAATTTCTGTGAAGGCATATTCAGTTTTTGAATGTGTTGACAATGTGGTGAAGCAATAGAACATCTTACATCAGTTTCCGCAGCTTTTCACTTTAGTAGAATCTCTTAGGCGATGCACTAAGCTTGCATAATGCTCTCTTGTTATCGTACTACCCTTATTTAGATAATCAATCATTAAAATTCCTTGACAATCCCCAAAAGGGGTAGTTTTTCAGATGAGGTGACTTTAATCTCCTGGCAGAGCTAGAACCCTTAATATGCCTCTACATTCATCCTTGTTTTGACTTAGAGTCAACACGATGAACCCAGGTTTCATTTTCGGTGACAAATCTGGTTTAATTAATTCTGATTCGTCTCCACAAAGCGCTAAAAATTGTTCACACTTCTCTATCCGGACACACATCTTACACTAACTTTTGTCATTCCAAGGTATCTGTGTAGAAATCTGAAAACTGCTAGTTGTCGCTTTTTTAATCTTGCATCCTCCGATACCAAACACTTAGTTTTTTTCAATAGCATCGGAAGCGATCATGTCAACGGGCCAACCTGAACGGTGATTAACAGCCCATGATTCTTGACTATGTTTAAACAACAGTCGACTTTGTTCAGTCATCTCCGTATACAGCCAACATTTCTTCACAAATAATTTTTGGAGATTTTCCTTGTTCCATATTCAAGTTTGTTCGTTTTGCTGCAATCGTTTTGTAAATTATCAAACACGTTACCAATATATCAAAAAAAAAACAATATAATGAATGACAATATACAAACGACCCTTTGTATAAATAAGTCTACAAATATCGAATGCAAATGTTAGCTTTATTTAAAGAATAAATGTACTTTAGCTCGCCTCGTTTATTAAGGATAATTTGTGAAACTGTAGTTACATGCTATTTTTCGAATCTTCGGACAAAGCTTCCAGAAGAAATATATTTCATATTCGTTTGTTAATATAAAAACCATGACCTAAAACAATATTCTAATGAATGCAAGAACTTAATTAGCCGGTGGGATAGGAACAATTTCCTATATTACTGGGTTTCCGGATATCCGGTTTTTGAAGTGTCAAGCGAATGCTTTAACATTAATCGTGTTGAAGTTTTATTAACTCCAGTACATTATTGCTTGATATATCCATTAATTGCTACCTTCTTTTTACGTTAAGTGCTGTTCTCATTCAGTTTTTTTTTCCTGTGTACGCGTTTACTGCAGCTCTACAATTATAATCATCGCTCCTACGTTTGTATTCTCTTGGAAAAAAAACTGTTCTTATTTTCTCTTCCATTGCTTAATGAATGTACTTATTACAATTAACACAGCTAGACGACGGGATCTTAATTATACAGATAACTAATTAAATTACTATTATTATATCTAGTATGTTATAATACTTACTTATTTTTATCTCACGTATTCAACGTAAACAGGTTAATCTCCTTTTATTTCTAGCCTACACGCGTACGTCTTTAACATTTTAAGATAAATACCACTGCATGCAATCTAGTAAATATTTTAAGAATTTTTAATTATAAAGATAATTATTTTATAATCATAGCTATCTTGTACAAATCAAACATAATTAAATAATTGTGCTAGACATTATATAGGAGTGTATAATGAAATTGCAGGTATAAAAAAATTAAATATAGCTAGATTACATTACCTCGCGAATTTCAACACCCTTGTGCTTCCATTTCTTAAGAAAATGTGCATTTTTCTTACTGAAGCGAGTCTGTTTGCTATGCAGTTATTTAAATTAAATCTATGTTTGCTTACATACTTCTTTAAAAAGAATTATTGTAGACTATCTAAAGAAAGGTTACTATGAAGTTACAGCGGTACAAAGCAGCAAGCTAGTAAAAATGTAGTAAAAAGTAAAAATAATTACGCTCTACTTTTTCAAATAATATATTCTAAATATAGCTATGTCTTTAGGACATTAAGCTTTTTATGTTTATGGGCGTGTCTTCCTCCTAGGTCAAGGAATATTTGAATAAATTTCGATTTATTCAAATATTTGTGAATTTATTGATTGCTGTTATAGGGTGTCAAAAATATGACAGTAATTTCTGCCGCACATTATTTAATATTATTTTTGTGGGATAAACATGTATCTCTGCTTTTTATTTTATATTATTTTACTCTCAGGGCGTTTGGTTTCATTTCATTTGTATAGTAGTTGATATAGTAACACAGGTGTAAATATATTTATTAAATTAAAATAAAAAAAAAAATTGAACCAATAACATAAATAATATAAACAACGCGAAATTTGTTAATAATTCAAATTCAAACAGTAATTTACAAAAATTAGTACCCTCTATGGGCTTCTTAAACAGCGAACGTGGGTCAGATTTCTGTTTTATGCTTGATTTTTAAAACTCTCTAAATCTGTTCTGGGGTTATTAAATGGTAAATGTGGTAATAATATCGACAAATTTGGACATATAAACACGTAAATAACATATAGAAACACACAAAACAATATCAAAAAAAGACCAGAAATATCAAAGCTAAGAAAGACTTCGAAATGTTTCCTTTTTATTTTCTTTATTATTTCCTATCCGAAAACTAACCATGATTTTTAGATTTCGACGGGATCTGCTCTGACTCGAATGGCAAGATAACAACGTGATCGAACTCGAATGGCCGAATAATGGCGGGATCGGATCGCTCTGGAGTCTCTTGTATACCGGAAATAGTCGATTGATGCGAAATCTTTGCATAGTCAGGAATTAAAGTCGGCTGAATAAATTAACCAGAAATAAGTTAGGAAAAACAATTAGATTTCGTTATCGTAATAATCAATAATAATAACTATTTACTTGAATCTAAATCGTCATTCTAAAGATTATCTACAAAATTTGGAGCGATTCCACAAAGGTCCGGCCTTGATAACGGTTGGGAAGCATCTCCTGAACAAAGAGGGTTAGGCAAACGAAGATGGTCAAATATTAAGAAACATTTGGCCATTTTCGAACATTCAGGTATATTTCCACTTAATGATACGTAAAATCATAGGTACTGTCTGTCACTACTCAATATGCAATTCCTTGGCCACTTTTCTTGTTTGACCTATTGTTGCATGGTATTAGTTAATATATTTCGTAATTTCGGATTACTTAAAACACAATTCTTGTAACAAAGAGCATTACGTGCTTGAGAACCTCAAAATTACTACAGTTGCTAAATCGGAAACCACTTTAGTATAATCAGCAAATAATCAACGACTTATTTTCTAATGTCTATAATTATCAAGGTTCTTGTACAGCCTGTTAAATTAATACAAGCAGTATCCCACATTACTCGCTACATGTTGACAGAAGATCGATTTTGTATACAAATGTTTGGTAAATGATTTCATTCCTTCTAACTTAAAGACAATTACCGTTTAGTTGCGAAAACAACCGACTTGTTATAATTAGAGATGACAAAGGCAGGTGAAACTATTACTTTTTTGCAGTTACTAGACAGACTCGTGTCTATTCGTCTTAGGAAAATGGGTTCGTGTTGCTTACTGGTTTCCCCGAGAGTCAATAAAACACGAATCTGTCTAGTTGCGATCGTAGTAGTAATAATTTCACCTGCCTTGGTCATCTTTAGTTAGTGGTTGCTTATTTTATTTAGAAACATTTTGTAGTGTTGCGTTTACTAATTTGAACAGGTAGACACCCGTGTTATTTGTCTACTTTTCTCTGTCAAAGATGGTAAAGATGGTTAAACATAAGTTTTATAGTCTTCTCCTTAAATACAGATTCGTTTAACGGGAACTCTGAATAACGTGCATGTATGTAGCTGCAATTATCCTACTAAAATGATTTAAAAGATTTTACGATTAATTAGATTAATAAAAACCGTATAAGTGATCTGATGTTTATCCACTTATTTCATCAAAGTGTTAGTTTTCTAATATTGATAACAAAAGTGTTCGGTCGAGTTTTGTACGGGTTCGATAAATAACTGGCCTTAGCAAAAAAAATCATTCTTATGCACCTAGTTTTTCTATGTTTTATATCCCCTTTAATAAATAAGATTTGTCCAATCCAGCAAAATAGGCGTTTATTTGTACAATTACTTCGTCGCTTGAACCAAATCTTCTTTTGTCATTTTTTAATTTTCGGAAATAGGAAGTAATCGCTGGGGGCTAAATCTGACGAATATGGTGGGCGCGAAAGCAATTCGCATTCTAACTTATGGAATTTTGTCATGGCGACGACACAAGTGTGCATACATCGTCTTCAAGAAACAGAATTCTTTTCTCCGCCAAACGGGAACGGTTTTCTTTCACAGCATTGTTGAAACGATCCAATAAGTTGGTATAATACTCGCCATTGATCGTTTTTCTTTTTCGATTTCATCTCACTGCAACTGTAATTGTGTTGGCCGATAAAACGACTTTGGTGCCAGTTGGCCATGGAAAACCCACTGTTTGGACTGTTCTTTGGTTACTGGTGTGGTGTAATGAATCTATACTTTTTTTATGAATCGATGCAAAAAATCTCTCCGATTAACATCGCTAAACACTCCATTGAAGTTGTCACACGTGCGTGTTTATGGTCAATTGTGGGCAGTGGCGACAACCATCTTGCGAAAAACTACCTTACATTCATGTGAGTTGTTAAAATGTTATGCACCTGGTCAAATGACATGCCTCTATTCACAGATCTCCTCAGCTGCGGGTGCCCAGGAGCTGTACGCTAGTGGAGTGGTGTTCTATGTTTAATTTGCAACGGAAAAATGTTGCGTTTTAACCAAAAAAGTGCACCACCTCTTTTTGATTATTTAATTCGCGGTAGCATCTTACAAAGAAGATCGAATGTCAGGCAGCTGGGAACAGTTTTTGATGCACAGCTGACGTTTAAACTTATATTGAATATTTGCCAATGCATGTAAGGCCCTTGGATTTGTGATGTGAATTTCAAAATGCTTCATCGACCATCGCCTGATAAAAACTGTGTATTCCTATTTGTGGATCCTAATGTTTGTTGCTATATCGAATTCACAGACATTTCCTAAAGTTTCTAGCTTATAAAATGAATGGAGTGTTTCCACTAATTGGAGTATGTTAGATGGGCTGCTTTCCCGTTATGGAGTAGCACCACTTATGGCGGGAATTTCTTACAGAATCTCCTTCACAACAACATAGATTACGGATCTTTACTCTCACGGGTATCAATTCGAATATCGAGAGCTTCTGCTAGACATAAGCGTACGTTCCACCTTCCAACAGTACGAACAAATGCTTTGTACTGAGCACCGATAAATATTATCTGCAAATATTCAATTTTCTGTTAAATGATATTCGTATTGAGCCGTGGATGTTATGGTATGTAGTGCTGTAGCTTACGGGAGTAGATATCAGTAAGTGTTCGAGGTACCAAGGACCCCGCGCATTACGTTGATGAAGTGGTGGAACCCCATATTCTTCCATACCTTCAGCAGTTCGAAGACCCACATTTCAGCAGGATAATGCTCGTTCCCACGTAGCGAGATCTTTTCTAAACCGGTTCAGTATTTTGTTACGATCACCCAGATCTATCGACCTCTCCCTAATCGAACACGTGTGGTACATTATGGGAAGAAAGCTGAGGAGCTAAAATTATGTTGTGTTAATCTTTTATTCTTTTTCTTTGAAGTTATAGTGAATGATTTCCTTTGAATAGTTACACGTTTCTGCAAAACTTGGTCAAAAAGTTCACAATCTTCTTGCCACTACATTCATAAAACCTATTCCCTTGAAAAGTACAATGGACAAATAAAAAATAGGTATTCAGTTAAAAAAAAATAGTGCTACCTAGCGGTGTTGTATTTGAAAAATTATACCCGAGATAAAATAGTTCCGACAGATATTTATGGTAGCGTTTTCAAAGTTCTAAAATCTTCATTTGTTCCTGAGATACCGCTCTGTCCCATTCCCAGCTGATTACACCGTATGTAGTGCAGTGTTGGAAGCCATCAAATGCATCAAAATGATTTTAAATCGAATCCTTGTATACGTTTAGCAAGTTTCAATATTAAGTAGTGGAATCCCCATTAAAAAACGAGTGTATATATTTAGAACTGGATCTTAATTATGTATGCACGAACATGAAAAAGAAAAAGAAAGAAAACAACACAAAATATACTAAATCACACGTACACATAAGATGCGATGCGAATTGAATACTTAACGTCTCCTAAATACTTTAAACACAAACGGCCAGTAAAATGTTTTACTGTACGATATCGGAAATCGCAGCGTTTTAAATAAGCGCAATGAAGCGTGCAAATCCATTGATCTTTTATGGCCTGCTTATTTATTAAGCGCCGTAAATATAAATGCGTTTATTTCGAATTTTTTTCTTTGCGGTCACAATACATTCCTTCGTGCAGTTTTTCTTTGTTTCTTCTTGATAGTGCGGCAAAGAATGCAGGGGATTTAAAATCTAAGGAAAAAGCTAAACCGTATATAAGACCTTTCATACCACACGCGACTTTAAGTTATCTTATCTTTACATTATATTTATATGGCTCCGTACTAAAAAAAATTGATTCAATAAATCCTGTTCCTTGACTTTCTTTTGTTAAAGCAACGAGAAGAACGATTATAGTAACTAATAAATTTATTACAGCAATGAACTACGTGCATCAATAAATAAATAGCTGTTTCTAAAATTATTTTGTGAGAAGTAATTAAATGTCGTGTGTGTAATGTACTTTTTACATTCATACATATATGTATATGAATGTACATCGCTTATCGTTCGATGACGGAGTGATTTATGTTAACGGCATAGAGTGGATACGAAGGATGAAAAGACACACTATGCTTAACACCAAAGGCATATGCATGTTTTAGATATTGTTAACTTAGTATTGAGGCATCGATTATATATGTTTATTGAAAATCAGTATAAGTGAGGAGTGATTTTGAAGGTTACCCTAACAATAGGGCCAAGATTTTAGATCGCATACAAATATGCATCTCATATTTATTTTTCAAAATTCAATGGTTTTAGCATGAAATTTAAAAAATTCTGTAGAGATACTAAAGTTTCCTTAATTGCAAGGCAAATATTTTTGAAGTAGTATTGAGCTAGTAAGCAAAATTCAACGGAGCACTTGCATTGCACATACGTAGAAGGCTATTTGGCTCTTGCTTTCTTCGAGTTCCTTTTAAACAATCAGTATTTGAGGAAGCAAGAAGTAAAAAATGTACAAACTAATTAGATAATAGCGTAAATGATTTTCTTGATACTCCAGAGAAAGTATAAGATTTTTATTTTATATTAGCGTTCGAACTTTTCAACTTTCTTAAAAGCAGTTTTAAGTTCGCAGTGTATCTCAAGTTTGGTGCTAAACTCCAGTTCGGCTGTCTTTACTCATATTATAAATTCACGTAATAACAAACCTTTGGAAAGTAAATAAAATATATACACTGCTATAGTTAGTTGAACTCTACGTAAAGCTGAATTTGACACACTTTGACACTCAGTATTTATTATTTTATAGATATCTATGTTTTTCAAGTTTTTTTTTAATTATTTACAATCAATATATTATTTGTCATTAGTCAATAATAAATGCATTGTTTATACCCGTAAATCCGTTTATTGTATATACGAAAGTATGTATTCATGGATACCAATAAGCAGCCATTTATGAAAATGATAAACTCGTTCATTGGACCAATTTACGTACCGTCTCAGAGTAGTACTACGTTAAATCGATATTAAATTACGATGTTGTTACTTTCGTGGAAGTGCAGGTGTTTGTATTATAATGTTAATAATACATATTACCCCGATGCTTTGTGTGTCTAAGGGCACTTATACAATTCAAATTTAAAGATTCAACAATTACTTAAATATGAAAGAAACACGTATTTATAAAATGAAAAAACAAAACTCTGAAATATGAAATTTATAGCTAATCCTTTGTAATCCTTTTTTCAGTTGCCGCATCGTATGCCGTCAGTGGAATCTTTTAATCAAAATCACCCTTGATTGTGGCGGATTATAAATACATCTCAACTTTGGATGTTTCTGTCTGCGGTCCAGTTTTCCAAAATGTGGATATATTGATAAATTCAATGTATTCTTTCCGAAATACTCCGTGTAGTGAATAGAAGAGTAAATTCCGAATTCATTGATCATCGTGCCGATTATTTCTAAAGAGCCTGATGGGTGTGAATGGGCGTTCGCAGGTCTGGTCGTTCAAAACGAAACAATAAATATCTTTTCAAAAATGACTTATGCAATTGTAGGAGCGCTCAAGTATAGTAAAGAGCTAGGTTTCCAAAAGGTTGTTATCATATGAGATGCACATAGTGTCCTCCTCGGCACAGTGTGTGGTTTGACTCTATGACCTTTGACATTAATGGTAACCATTGACATTTACTAACGAACATGAATCATTTTTAATATGGGAAATTAAAACAAAGATACAATTGAAGTTATTCTATAGATGCTTGTAGGAAGATTTTACATTAACTACTTGAAGAAAATGGAGAGAAGATAAACGTTTAGCCGTTCCCCCGGGATCATCATTAAAGGCAGTTATATTTAATTAATAGAACGCTAGCAACAAGGGAAAGTGGAACCAGAGTGGGGTTTTTTCTTAATTCAGTTTTTAGCCTTTAAACTTTGAGAGACGTCTAAATCATATTGATGGTGTGTCGCTGCTTATGTTTCATTTTGACTTTATTAGAATCGGAATTATTTACTTTTCTGCCAATATATTTTACTAAATAAAGGAATATAAGGAATAATTGTATGGAATTCTTCGATGTATAGATTGTTTCTTTGAGCATGTATCCGTAACAAAATTTCCGCGAGACCCTGTATTTATCTACCGTTACACATTTCAACGTAATTTAAACAATTCAACATGCAAAGTGTCGTGAACGAAACAAATGGGAACGTATTTGATACACATGCCGCAACGAACAAATAACCGTCCGCTAATAGGGAGCCTTATAAATATCCGCGACAACGGAACCTCGATCATCTATGACGAATGCGTCAATTAGTACAAAAACCGATACAGCAGATATGATAACATAGAAGCGAATCATTTATTCCATGCATACAAATACAGCGAAGAGAGAGCAAACAGACCCGCTAATAATTGGCGGCGCACAGGTTGAATATGAATGTACGACGCGCGGCGCGGATATACATTTAGAGTAAATTTAAAATACATTCTGCCGTTTTTTCTTTCTCTCTCTCTCTTTCTCTCTCTGTCTTCCTCTTGCCCTATCATTCTGAAGCTCCGGGCTTTAAACTGAAAAGAACCCGAAGCAACGCGGCATTCAGCTGTCAGACCATTTTCATGCTAATTCAGCTTAATATGGCATTTAAAAGGATTTTATTCGGATTTTTAATATTTTCATATTAGGCGAACTCTCTCGGCGTGTACCTTCTATATCTATCTCGTCTCCCTGTATATCATTGCGTTTTACTGTAATATTGAACACGTCTAAAATATATAACTTGAGAACTATCCATATATTCAACTTATGGACGTACACTTAATACAAACTTACATAAGCAGAGGATTTGTTGATTAACCGGCTGATACATATATTAAGTGACACGTTACATATTCTTTCGAATTTGTACGCCTCGCACTAGTTGTAAATACTATTTATAGAATGGAATGTCTATTTCACTTCCAAATTTGAAAGTCATGAGTTCAGCGGAATTGCATCATTACTATATTTTCTATATTACAATTATGTTATTTGACTTGTAAACAAGCTTAATTAATTAGATTAGTGTCTAGATTCTAAGACAGTCAGTAGTTATAATGAATAACTCAGTTGTTGACAGGTTTCACTTTTAAATTCTATATTTTTTGAGTCATGTAGAAAGTATTATTATTACTATAGTCGAACCATGGCACAGCCCCCTTTGATCACTGCGACCTTAAGAGATCCACTGTAACAAAATGTCCTTATGTGCGTTGAAGAATCGTTGGAGGCCTTTAATAAACCTCAGCACTACTCCAGGATCTTCAGTCCAGTTCAATGGATATAAGAAATGGTCTAGTGAGAAGTATTGGTGTTGTGTGCGATTGGTGGCAAAACATTTGCATGTGCTCTACCATCTCCAGATCTTCTTAGCAAAGACCTCCGATTTGATCCGCAGCATTTCCTAATGTAAATAAGTGATATTTTAGGATTACATGACCTATCCAGTAATTTAAGGTCCTCTTTGCTGAACCATAGCGCCATTGTTGCTGCCTATGGAAGAGCTGATATGAAAGCTTTCGCCTGTTTTTGTCTTGGAACATTTTCTCAGTACGAAGGCTTTTGATCGTCCTTCCATGTCTCTGAAGCAGTAACGAATAAGCCTTTAATTGGTCCTAACTCTTTTTGGGGTCTCCAAAAGCAAGCAGTTTTGTGGTTCTGTTGGAGACCCCAAAAAGGCTTAGGGCGAATGAAAGGCATGTTCGTTGATTCTATGGCCAACTTATTTGCCTTTTCATTTCCTTCGATCCCCTGGTGACTTGCAGCCACCGCAAAGTAAAGTGGTTATTACGTCCCGATTGCCTTGTATACACATTCGTGTATTAGAATGTAACATACAAGAAAATTATTTTCATTGTACATTTTTAATAAGAAAAAAGGATAATTGTATGTATGCAGGCGAGTTTCCATAAATCAACACAAGAATGTGTCCACGAAAGTGTTAAGAAAGAATCTTTCATACCGAGAGAACAACGATGATCGAGCGTGCTGGTTCTATATTTGCTTCCAATGTTATTAAAAGTAATTTATACGAGCTCTCACCTTCATAATACATTGCATTTTATCCTATCAGTTTGTGTTTACGTTAGTTTAGTCTTATTTTTGTCCTCTGCCTTTGGCGTTTATCTATCGAAATACTTCATAACGTTGCTTGTTTTCTCTTCAGCTACTAGTAAGTGAACGGGAAGACTAATAAGGGCACTAAAGATTATTTTATATGATGAATTTGTCGTGGAGTATTCAAATCTGGGCATTGAACTTGGACAAACCTCTCGATAGCATATTCTCGGCATTGTGCAACGTTTTCGAGAGAAAGGTAGTGTGTATAAAGGCAAATCTGGAAAAAATACAATTCTCACCAATTGAGGTTATAGATGATATTAGAGAAAGGATTCACGCGACCCCTAAAAAGCCTTTACGGCAATTATCTGCACAATTTAGTAACATTAACATTTAATAAGTTAAAAAATAATCGCATTTTTTAACTTATTAAATGTTTCTGACGATACAGTCACTAACTATACCTGATGACCGTTACGAATACCGCAATTCAGAATATTTGAACTATTATTATTTATTATAATTAATAAATAATCATTTTATATTTTTTTGAAATGTATTGTTAACTATTAGTTTTAGAATAGCTTCATAAATCATAATTAAAAAGGTTTTTCTCTTATGACATCTATCTGGTAAATTTCCGCAAAGACAGCGTTTGTTATTAATGTTTGCTGTCTATGCAACACCCACTGAGTTTCTTGTCAAAAATTTATTTTGTATTTTCTTATTTGGACTGTTACATACCAATTACTGCAGTGTGTAACTTGTTTAATACATTTTTGCCAAAACTAGTCATCATCAGATTGCTACTACAAAGTGTCTTAGTGAGAAAGGGGCGTAATTCTATTAAAAATAAATTTACAGAAGACCAAAGAAACAGTTTGGTTTTAAACTGATCGCAATGTAAACTCTTGTTTCTCTTTTAATGGCTATTGCAGAACAATTGATGATTTTTTGGAAAAAGTAATTCTGAAAACCTTTATTGTTGGAAAGAATGGAATTACGTGCTTTTGTTACTAAGACAACAAAATATAATATTTTTGTTTGTTAATAGATCAATAAGTTATACACACATTCCACTTTTTTAATCTATCATAGCTCGGCTAGGCTTTCATAATGCCTTTGCTTTAAGCACGAAAAACTATTCAATCACTGTATTTATTTTTACTACATCGTTTTTGGATAAGTTAATGAAAACTCAATTCTAAGAATTTACTAAAATATTTTTAACATCCCATATGTACATTGTACGTACAATACAATGTTTTCCGCCAAGAGTTTTGTTATCGTCCTGCTCTCAGAACTTCTAAAAATATTTGTTTTGCTCATATAGCATTCATATATGTTTTCCCATTTCAGAGATAAAAATGAAAAACGTATTGTAATTGTGGTTATTTAAAAATGATAGGCTCCAAGAATATGTATGAATTAAAAACACTTGAGAAATTGCATTTCAAAAACCAACTTAAATTGCCACTAGTACCACTACTAGAATTAATTTTTAACAGTACGAATATTAAACTCAATCGTACGACTCTACCAAAGGTCAATGGTAAATAAAGAAATATTAGGATATATAAGATATTTCCCTTTTATTAAGTATTAAGTATTATAAAAGATACAAAATATCATAGTAAACCAGGTAGTACTCATATCTATCACAAGTATCACAGCAAGTAGAATTGTGTACATATCACTTGATATTTAGGTTTTACATTCAGTAGGATTAAACTATTCATAAAGGCGCAGCCTTTGACAGCCTTTAAGTTAGGAAATTTAATAACGTGTAGCAAATGTTTGTAGAAGCCAAACAAAAATTTAATTATTCTAAAGTAATAAAAAAATGGGGAAAAACAAAATAACAATTTTAACACGTTGACTGCCAACTAGTTTTTGTAAGAAATTCATCGTTCATGTGTTTTTTAATATCTCGAAAGTTATTTTGTAAATTATCGTCATTGAGAACAGAAAAACGCAAAAATGCTCGTCGGTCTTATAAACCTAGTTGGCGTCATATTAAACTAAAAATATAGTAATATTAACCACCCCTGGCTCGATCTATTACATTTATGCAACAATCTGGAGTTAAAATACATTAAATATCCATGGTGCAAATGAAATTCCTGAAAATTTCTATCATGCCATAATTGATGAAAATGCTTTCAACTATATTGCTAAACAAAAACTTGCGCAACTCGAACACAGCAGATTATATTGCAAGCCATTCAAGACTGCACTCTTGGGTTTCAACTGACCAATGAATATGAATGAAGTATTGAATTTTTGGTGCCTAGCTAAAGTACCAGGTCACCAAAAAATATTTTGAATGATTTAAAATATAGAACTAAAATTTATGGGGATATAATGGGACCACAACCATAAAAATACAGATCTTTGCTTCCCGTGTCGCCGAGCTCTATCATTTGAACGTTTGCATTTCATTACTGCCCTGCTTGGGGACAAGTGCGATTTACATTGGTTATTTCCGTTGTGACAAAAATATCTATTTTGCTTAAACATCTTTCGTTCTAATGCATTTTTGAAAATGCACTTAATTGATACGGAAAGGATTACTGTATTGATGATGAGAGGATATGGCGATAGAACAAGGCTCGCGGCCAAAATCATCTGCAGATTGAAAAGAAAATGCACTTGGGTGGCCCACTTTAGATTAAATATAAATTTTGATATACTAAACTTCGTTTCTGCTTAAAAAAATCTAAAATTTCCTGAACAGTTTCGCTAAACGTTAAACTCAAATATCAAACGGTTTGAACTTCTATTTCTATATATATTTATTATTTTCTAAATTAATTTACAAATATGAAAATTGTCAACATAACAAGATCCATCATTATCCGGAAAGTTACGTATACACAATATGCATTGATATTTTCTATCGAATCGCTCTGTATCGATACGCCGCAAAAAAAATCGGTCAAAGGAATAGAAATGATTTATTTTTGAGGCGTGAATGAGACACCTAACGTCATCAATCTAACTGCGACTTTCCGGTGTAGATATTCCGCGTTCCGATGACGTCTCGTGACGGACGACTTTTTGTGTCAATTGATGCGCCGGCTTGTCCTTACAAGAAATAAGGGAGTGTCAGTCGAGGATCCACAATGGATATACACACGTTTCGGTGGTCGAATGCCGAAGACGTGTCGCCTTTTTCTCGAACGGGAAAACTCCAGATAAGGATTCTTTTTGTGAATGATTTGATAAATTGTCTTTGACAACTAACACACTAACAGAAGAGCTTTGGCCATTTACCGAGTTATACGGAAAGCTTATGTTGTTAGTATACGTGTTATATAAAAGTATACGGGGGTTGCTCCTCAAATAACACAAATAAAATTAATAATCTCTATCCTATACCGATAACATATCTAAATGTAATGGAATGTTATGAATTAGGAACTTTATCAATTAAAATATGCTTTTTTCTTCGTAGTTTCGAGAGTATCACCTACATATTAGTGACGCGATTATGACTAAGAGAAAGCTGAATTGGCTACGTTTTCTTTATAATGAGTACGCATTTTAGAGGAAAAAACGTGTATTTGTAAATATAAATAAATGTTAAGAATACCTTAATCTGCTTAGGGCTTTTGTTTTCTTTTGGTCTGTCGTTTGTAATTGACAAGGGGAATATCTCTGATGGGCATCCAATAATAATCAGCCAGCATTGACATGGACCATTTACCCTGGTATCGTTTTTACATTTTGCCAATGTCTTGATGACAATGTTCGATGTGTTGATCACTAGATTTGCTGACTAGTAGTTATTAGGGAAGAAATTCAAGTGAGATTGAAGCAAGTGGATCTTTGAGAACATATTGCAATCGAATTCATGAAACAAAGCCAATATGTCCTCGATCAGGTCCTAAGTAAGTTTTCTGTCACTTAACAGAACGTATTCCAAACCTGTATTTCTTTAATTTGAAGAAATTTCTCAAGTTGAGATCTTGGGAAAATTGTTTAATCTGGAGCTTTACAAAAGCACCGTCCGAGGGAGTTTTCATAGAGGTACTAGAATGGTGGTCAATTCTTAGCTATGGCTTTTACCAAGTTGTTGATGAAGCTTGATATGTAAAAGAAGAATGATGGTGTGAATATATCTCCAACGAGAGAAGTGATGTTCGTATTTGGTACGATAAATTCATTCGGAATTGTATATTTTGACCTATGAAGCAAGTTCATTGTTGCTCTGTGCAATCAGATAAATTTGAGCGTATAATTCGCCATATTTCCTTTGTTTTATCATGTAAGTTTATTATCATGATGGAACTGCCTATTTTTTTCGACAGTTTTGTGAGTTTGTTGAAGTCTAAGAATTAAAGAGAGACAAAGCTTGCTGTGGAAATACATTATACTTAGATTGTTCTATTTCCGGCAAACACAGTCGTGGTGCCCTTGTAGTTTTTATTGACCGTTTTGACAAATATCTGTGAAAATATAACAATAAAGTACTTGGAAATTTGTGAAATTATTACCAAGTGTTTTTCTCTGTTTGTGTATTTCGTTTACCTTCCCGCGGTGTTAAATTTTGTGGACAAGAATCCGGAAATTACAGTTCGTCATGTGGTAGAACAAGCAGGACTGCAATTTTTTATAGAAAAATTGCGTACATTCTGGCGTTCTACCACGTCATGTTTAGCAACGGTTACATTTTGTAAATGAAAATTTAAATCGTAACTGGAATACAGTCAACTTTGCGGACGAAAAAGTTTTTTTCTACCTTGCAGGAGATAAGGAGACATGTTCGACGTAGTAGTCGAATAAGCCTAGCATACTGGAGGTGAAAGCCTGCAGGCGTAGGGGAATTCATTTCTATAGATACTAGAATAAACGTCAGTATTTTAGAGGATATACTCATTCCTAGTGTTCGAGTATTATATTCTCCACCTGCTCCTATTATCCCGGTACAAAACAAGTCGGTGGTTAATACCTTAAGAACCGTATCACCGTGGTTCGATAATCTGAAATCGAGCTTCTTCGTTGGTGACAATGTGCGAGCGGGAAGATGTTCCAGTGCTACGGAACAGGGACAATCTCTACAGCCATGTTAGTAGGATTTGGAAGAGCCTTAAAGGAAGACCTGTGAAAATCTTGTCGATGCCCTGTAGGATGCAGCGGATATTGGATCATGGACGTATAATTGAATATATTTCTAGTCATACGTATTATATTTTGTTATTGAGTACACAAAAGTATCGGCACACTCCGTACCACACAAGTTGACAATAAAAGTTGAAAATGAGGATCCCATGCCTCCTCGAAATGCCCATTCCGGATTAATTAATTTATTAAACTTGTATAGTGCGGAGTGTGTCGATACTTTTGTGTTGTCCGCCATACTACGCCACAGTCCTTGCTTTCATTATTTACGTTTCAAGAATAAATTGCTTTCGTCTGATGTACCTATGTTTATCTCTATTATAACTTCATTGCTAGTACACATACCTTTATAGATTTAACGTTTTGGAAATAAAGAAAGTTTCCACCATTCGTAAATATACAAAAGTTTCCGTTTCTTAAGCAGATCAGGTGTTAGACATGTGATAATTATGTTATTAATACTACTTAAATGCATACATACTAAAAGTAAATGTAATATATCCAATAATATTTATATGTATGTACTGGTATGCCGCCTGCTTATTAAGTTTCTCAAACAATTCGAGCTTATCTAAAATTCTCTATTCAATGGTAATTAAATCCATCAATATTAATTGCAGACGTAATGTTTGCTCTGTTTATTATGCGATCTATTTACCTGTCGACTTATCTTTGTATCTATCAATTTTTTTTGTTATTTTGTATTTGATATAGCTGGCAATTACAGTATTCCCACAAAGATGAGATACACGACATTATATTCACATATCTCTTTCTTTACTGGCAATACTGGCAAACACCGCAATTATTAAATTATGTCACCGTACATATCGATTTGCTGAATAACTTTAAAGTTTTTCCTTAAACATCTGATATATAAATAAAGCAGAAACTGGTGGAGGGAAAATCTCTACTATAATTTTAATGATTACCTTTAAGATGATATGATGATAGAAAATGTAAAGTTCTGCAAATGTAAAAGCAACCAAACAAGTAAGACATTAATCCGTATCCATAACATGTAAATGTCAAAGGAGAATCGGTTTTACTTCTGCGTTTAATGATACAAGCACGTAGCAAACGTACCTATTAAGTTCCAAGTAGATATTCTTGTTGAGGTCTTCACCCCATTTGAACTATGAAGCTATTCAAGTGCAGGGGTTAGTTATTTTATTACCGCTGTATTGCGAAAATGACCTTTCATGTTAAATGTCAAGTCTCCATTACCGTTCTTCGTCTTAAGACAAATACAATAAGCGCGACTCACAACTCCTACATTTGATTATATTTCTGAAACACAGGAAAAAAGGCCATTGTCTTACGACTTTTATACACATTGAGCTATTCCATTAATTAATGACAATGCGGAAAAATAGAGAAAATAATCGAGAGTATAATTTTAGTTTGTATAGCGTTTAATGTAGGAATAAAAATGGTAACTGTTTGGGCGGACCAGTAAACTTTATACATAATTGATGGTTTCATATGAATTATGAAAGAATTGATGTATGTGTGTGAATTCTTATGATTGTTAATAAATGGCTATCGACTTAAATGTATACTTAAGTCCCACATACATTGAAGATTAAAAAAGGAGGACTTACTTTCGTTATACATACATATCATGTGGAAATAGACCACTCGATCGGGTACGTGTAATATTTCTGTAAGCATTTGCTTTGTTGTTAATCGGTCGCTCCCGAAAGAACAAAAAGAATCTACTAGTACTAGTAACTAGTAATCATTCATTGGAAATAAATAACTAAGAATTAATAATGTCTTTTATAGCTCGGTAGAAACTCCAATTTATCAAACATTAGTTCGAATAATCCTTTTTTTGATCAACCTGTCACGCTCAAATAAAAAAGTGCAGTGAGGCATTCAATTATAGTGTTCGGGTTACTTCCGATTGGTCGGTATATACGGTTTACCGCATAACCCGTTTATTAAAAACTTTCGTAATTAGCAGGTAATAAGCGTATTCGTTCTATTACTATAAATTTTGTTTACTTCCGCCTATACCGGAAGTTATAGCTAACTTTGATATTTTTGCTTCTCTAGATTGCATAGATTGTTATAGAATGATTTGTATTAAGATTCTCCACTTCTAAAATTAACTAATTTTGAGTTATTTTGATTTCTGTATTTCTTTTTTCTTTTACAGTGTAAAATTACACGTCGGAAATATGATCGAATGAATTAACGATTTTTCCTAATGGAACGAACTGTATAGGAGTACACTCCGGTTAACAAAAGCGCACGTTTAAAAAACTCATATTCAAGGCAAAGCTTTGAAAATGTACGTACGAATTGCAATAGACCAAATACACATAGTAGCTACAAGCATTAAGAAAAACAGTGTTTGATAGAGCAATCTGCTGACGCAAAGGCACTGGTGTTTCGAGCTTCTTTGGGTCTCATCACTGTACGGCGCTGCAAGTCAGCCTGGACCTACGCTACTCCATTCATCGCAATAGATACCAACGGCAAAGCTGAGAGACATCTATTAGTACAACCCAGAGTTCGGTCTGAACGCTCAGAACACAAGTGGGCGTTCCGTATGTACACAGTAAGCAATTGCAAATAAATAAATTAAACAATAAATTAGGTACTTGTCCGCCTATGGGCAACGTAAGTAATGTTTGTATAGTTTGTTTACGTTATCTATAGACGTATACGCAATTTGCTATTTAATTCATTTATTTGTCTTATCTTATTGCAACACAGGTTATATTTATGTAGTGACGTTCCATGATGTAAAGTTATTCTGAGGCTACGATTCAAAATAAACATATAGCATTTATGACCCACATTGTAAATACCCCACCCACTCATATAGTGATTTCAGTTTGTCCATCTATCCAAAATAAAGATGGTCTAATGGTAGAAACCTCCATTTTTAAAAGGACAACATAATCCCAGCCAAGGATGGTAATAAGAAAAACAGATATTAACTGGTTTTGTATTCCATTTCGTCGTTTCCAAAAACTTCTAAATTAATGTAAAATCTTCCCACAACAACATTCAATGTAAATTTAGTTAAAATGCAATTTCATCAATTAATAATCGTTCTCCATCATGCTACATCAAAAGTAAATAGTTCCCGTTTATCAATATATTTTTAAATAGTAAAATTAATCAAAAATGTGTATGGAAATAAAGCAATCGCCAACACAATTAAACAATGGCTTTAAATAACGCTAATTGTATATTCGATTTATTCGAGTTTATATTCGAGTTATTCTTTCATCCAGATAACTTGTGTCTAAATAAATCTCGAATTAAACGGTACTAATTTGAGGAATTCAAGTTGCAATTCAAAAGGGTGAACAGCCGTTATTATTCTGAAGTAACTGATTGTCAAACAGAAGCCACATAAACATAGCGTTTATGAAGTGGAACTTCGATAAATGAGGTTAGTTTTTGTTTAAATTTCTACATCTTATTTAAAAATTTCATTTATTAATTCTAAAATTGTCAAAAGAGTGTTTTAGACACTCCAGAATTCCACGACCCTCAATTTCATTCAAATAATTTCCGAAAAGCATTAATTTCGAGGTTTTCTTAATTTTTTCCGTATATACAATATAATAAACACAACGAAATTTCTTGTACAGTCCGTGGCCACAATATTAGGGCCACCTATAATTTCAGAAAGGTAATAAAACAAATAAACAACACATTTAATAAATTCTACAAAAGTTACTAAAAACGACTCAGGCAAGTGTTTTATTTTTATTTATTAATATTTAGTGATGCCACCGTATCTTTTTATCGCTTGATATTGCCCATATCGAATAAAATGTAGGAGTGTAAATAAGTGAAACCCACAGCGAACGCAGCAATTTTTCTAAATCTCCACATAAACAATAAACTACGACGTAATCGATCAATATTTATCATACTGTTACAATAATGCAGATGGAACTATGCTAAACACTCTTTCGTCACATGGTGGCTAAGTTTATTAACGGCCCCGGTGCTGTACGGATTAAACTCTATTAATAGTAAAGCATATAGTTAGTTACAGTTGCATATGAAATGAATACTTGAGACATAAAAGAATACCGTCGGGTTACGATGAGCTACGGTGCATTACAATTAACGTATACGTGTATAGTCTGGGTAATAAATGGGAGAGGGTTGATATTACACTAATTACTGAAAACTATTGATAATATGCAGAAGCTAAGAAAGACTAAGTGTTTACATTTTTAGTTCTTCCCTCCAATTTCCCCCCAGATTGAGTTTCTATCCTCCCCTTACACCTATAGCAAGTTAGGTTTTGTTAAAAGAAAACAGCCCATTAAACAATTTTTGTTACGTGAAATCATTTCATTCCACATCGTCCACATGGAATCATCAGGCATTTTCAAGAAGTTTTTAGTACATCAGGGGTGTTATTTGGCTTAATCATTATAATAATCTATGGATGGAGATTAGAAAAATAATAGAGAAAAAATAAACAAACCTTTCGACAACGACATTTTTTCCTAAATTTGTTGAGAAGAACTTTAAAATTAAATACTATTGCAATATTCAACGTAAATAATTTAAGATAATACCCAGTAATGCAATTTGGACCTTCTAACTAATAACAAAATTTGCCAGCCACGAATTTGAGATCACAGCTGGAAGGATTTGAATAAATCGAACACCGGTTCAGGATTAGAATTTCAAAATAAAGATTAGGACATCAAGATCGGATTTCAGGTACCGAAAATTAAATATTTTAGCTAAAAATAAACATAATATTAATTATTCTATTCAAAATTCAGCTGTCGGTTAGGGATTATATTAAGAACTTTTTTTTTTGTTTTAAAAGGAGCGAAGAAGAAGAAGAAAATATGATTTAAAACTTCATTTAAAATAAAAATACCTCACACACCCTGAAAATTGTTTCATTTATCTTATAATCTTTCAATTTGCAAAAATAAGTAGATCCTACAATGAGTCTAAGAGAGAAACCCTGCATATTTAAATTTCCTTGATTTTATCGATATATAAGTAGTGAAATAAGATCTCATTAGACGCCACGACGGTAGGATTCGAAGCTGCGACTCTCGTTTACTGGACGGATGCGCGCACCCGGCCGTCGGAGTCTATAAGAGGCTCTGTGTTGACTCTTATAGATTTAAATTCTTTAAATAACCTAGGTATTAATGGCCTTTAATGGGAATTTTATTTCACTAATTAGATTTAATTACATCCGGAAAATCAAAGAATCGATTTTGCCTGCTTCAATAATTTAAAGCCTAGTGAAATAAATTCACTTGGTTTTAAGAAAGAAAGCTCTCTATAAACATGGATTCAAAGGTTATTAGACGTCTGGGGTCAGTTGGGTATGAAATCCCTTGATGAATTTGATTTCACTATCTTGTTAAACAGCGTTAGTTTCGCGTTAGAATGGGGTTGTACTTTTTTAGAGTGCAGGAAGTATTTTTTTTTTTAGAATACAGGCTATTATGTATTATCGCGAGGCTCGTTCAAATTGCAGTGAATTTTATCGAAAAAAGTTTACCGACGACTAAGAGAAGATAACTGTATGAAGTCAAACGCACTCTCTCCACACCACTCATAATGAAGAAGCTATTTTGCACACGGTTAATAATAAGAGTTACCACTAGGAAAATAATTATACAAACCGTAAATCGGGAATCTGTCAGGCATGTCCAGAGACAACCCTTTCCATTGCCTAAACTTTTGACACATTTATTAGAAGATACTTCGTGTACAATACTGCGAGTAGCTGCAACATTATATCCAAAATGAAAGTTTATTATTATTAAATACGTTTACAGACGAAAGGCAGGTTTTAGTGGCAACGGTATCCTAAATATGTATAATATGCACTATTAGACGGGCAAAAATCCTCGAAAAACCACAAATATGGATTTTCTTTGAACGTTTGGGCAGCTACTATCGATGGCGATCATATCGAATGCCGAATAATTTGACCGACGAAGCCTATCGAAATTTTTTACGGGATGAACTTAACATTCTATTAGAAGATCTACTGTTGAACATTATTAGAAGTACCTGTGTACTTCATGCATGATGGAGCGCCAGCTCATTCTTCACGATTAGCAAAAGACTATTTGAATAGATGTTTTGGAAATAGGTGGATTTTATTAAATAGAGTAGTTTTCTTTTAGATATTTATCGCATTAATTCATGCTGATTGCAGTTTATATTCAGAGATAACATTCTGTTAGGAAGAATTGATAGGCGTGATTTACGTTCTTGGTGCAAATTCTAAAATGATATCTTTAGCGTACTACAAGTACGCAATATTTTATCTCCAGCAGTACAGAAAATGCTTTGTCAAGGTAATTGGTGTACCCAGCATGTTATTTTAAAGTAGTTGGACCAGCGGAATACTAGTTAGTTGTAGTGTTCGTGCCACGTGGGACTAAATTGGTTCTGACTCATTAACTAGGACGGATAACCAATTCAGTAATAGGTGATTTTGATACAATATATACAGTCACTATAAACCTGTAATAAACACACACAAAGCAATATTGTTTTAAATATTAAGGCTTAATTACGTGATATTTATTATCGATTTAAGTATGTCCCTCTTTATTTGTAATTTGCTGTGATTTCTTTAAACATTAAACAAGACGATAGTAACTTTCTGCCGCAGACTGTACCGAATTGAGCAAAACATAATCACTTACCTCTTAATTTTTGTTCGTCTATCAGTTGTCTTTCCAAGCTGTCTTTCACTTCCCGTTCTCGAAGTACGTCCATCTTAAGTTCGGCTGAAACAAAGGGTTCATTGAATCATACGATACCACTCGAAATAATGACAAGTATTAATGAGTGCCTTTGTTGGGATACGGTAGTATGTAACACGTTTTGTTATGTGTACAAAAGAAACACTTCAGACAACTTGTTTAACATAATAATTTTAAACTTGCGCAGGTTGTAACTATATGTTTGCAAGTATTCTCTTTAAGGAGATTCTTGATAATTCGTTCACACGCTGTGATCGGTGATCAGTTGCGTACATAGGAAAATAAAACAACTATACTACGTAATGCATACGTGATCGTTGTAAATGTTACAGTGCAAAGTATTGTGTGTAGTGATTGTATAAAGAGAAATATGGATTACGATTATAAAGAAATTATTACTATGAACAAAATCTTAACATTTCGAGATCAACTTCTACTGGTAATTGCCAAGATTACAGTATGAAAATACACCCAAAACTCTCCACGAAGGTATGCTTAGTAGATTTCAGAGAATTCGATTGATGTAACCTAACAACACAAATACATACTTTTATATGTATGTTTAGATGTAAATGACTTATGCAGGATTTGTTGCACCTTTATCTACTTTGATCGAAGTACACTGGCCGTAATTAAAAATGCACCATTTAGTTAGTGTCAAAAATGTTTATAAGTAGTATAAACATTTTTGAATGTGAATGAAAGACAATTCAATAAATTTTGTACAGCTAAATACATTCAGTAACCCGATTAGCCACTGAATCAATAAAAGTAGTTATAAAAAAGGATCCCGATTTTCAAACTAATAATGCGTATAGACAAAAGTTCAAGTGAAAACCAAGAGTGCGAACCAGTGTAATGCGAACGACCTTTTTAAATTCGCCATCACATCATTAGACGCAGAACGCTCATTGTCCAAATACACCAACATATTTTCACCTCACAGCTCTGATAGCCAACATCTTTTCTATTTTCCAATAACCTACTTCAAATGGTTTAATTTCCATTTTACTTCATTATCGCCTCGTCCAATACTATCGTAAATACTTCTTCTTTACCTTTGGTATTTATTGTTTCTGTCCTCTTTGTGTCATGTTCTTCATCGTTCCGAAGAATAGTTTCTGATTATCTATATAGGCATTTTTCATTTTTTTTTTCGGTTATTATTCGTTTGGCATAAATGTCAATTGATATTAGGTCTAATTATTAAATAAAGATATTTCTGAGATTTAGTCCTTTTTATTTTCGTTTAACTACTACGAAATCGCAACGAGTTAGGAGCTGTAATATGTTATATTTTAATGCTCAGCATTACTCAATAACGCTAAATTTTCAATCAATTGGTCAAAATTGTTGTTTAATATTGGGTTATCTTTTCACATTATCTTTTCAGTGAAATGTTAACATAGGACCACTTGATTGGTTTTTGTTTTCGGATTACTTGCAACAATATTCAATCAACAGATTAAGAGATAGCACAGTTGTACGAACACATCAATAAATGAGTATCATTAGACACATCAATGTTTTATGAAGAACAATATGCCACGACAATTATGACATCAACCAATGTGTCAATTCCAACGGAAGATAATAATGCTATCACATATTAAACCTTAAGTACAGATAATCCCTATATCCATTAGTATACATCAAGTCAATATATAGCAAGTGAGGTTATAAATATTTATTTCAAGCGTTTTATTGCATCCAAGTAAATTTTGTTCTGATTATATAAGTTATAACTATAAGTTAAAGTATAGTAAATACGCCCCCTCTCAACTTGAGTACATATAGTTTTGTTTTTTTTTATTGTGTTCGGAAAATTAATTGATAGTATACCGCAACATTGCGTTTTTGATACCATCAACTATATCTTCGTTCTTATTAAAATACTTGAAAAAAACATTTACAACATTTACAGCTTTTTAAAACATTTCCTGCAGGAGACTAGAACATATTTTGCTAGATTTTCGTAGACTACGAAATAAATACGATGCCTGTTTCAAGTTTGTTTCCGAGCCCAGTGTAGTGTTGATGCCAGTTAAGGTTTCCCTGAAGATTAACACCAAGAAAATTAACTTGTTTTGCCATCCATCACTTGGTTTAATTTTTTGATCATTCTTAATATTTAATCCTTGGCAAATAAATAATAAATATGATCGCTTTGTTAATGGTTTTGTGAACCAACTGGTCCTTTGATTCGATATATTTTAAGCAGCTTTGCGCCCGCACTAGTATCACTGTACAGTTTATTTAACATCTCCCACATTTCTTGTGGTGTGGAGCAGTTAATTACATTTACGTGCGGTGATTTTCTTCCTGAACTGACTAACATAATGGCAGTTCGCGGCTTGTTTGTTTCATTCCATCAATTTTGTGGCCTTATCGGGCTCCACACTGGTCCTATCTATAGGTTCTGTTAAACCTTGTGATTGCAAAATAAAACTGACCCATCGCACAAAGTTCTGACCATCTAATTTCGTTAGACTTCCTAATACTTCTGTTTCTGCCATTTTCAAAAAGAAGAACAACTCTACCACTGTTTCTAACTGCAGATAAAGTTCCACACAACACTCGATTTATTCGAAACAATACCTTACGCGCAGTGGAAGCGTGCTGGGCCCATAACACAACTTATTTATTGTAAATAAAAGAAAAAACTTTTACATATGTGATTTACATTCAAAAGAGAAGAAAAGATAACAACAACAACTGCCAGTTGTTATCCTACATATCTTAGACGTAATTTCAAAACCTCGTAAGTCCAAAAATGGACAAATTTGAATTTTTTTAAAAACGTGTTACCAACTTTATATAAAGTAAATATCTTTTAACAGCTATAGTAATTGGTTTCTCCGCCTACCTTTTCGAAGCAATGTGTTCAATTTAGCTTGTTTCAAAGAATTTGTGGCTGCGTGAATATGAATCACAAATTACAGACAAGATCAAGTGAACGTAATATACAATGATTTTCAAGATGCTTTTAAGACTGACATTACGGTTTTCTACAATCCCATGTCACCATTCGCCTGTTGGGGAATAATTAACTACACTTCACTATTTACGGCGAGATTCGAAAAACCCAGATCGAAGCGAAATTTATTACTACATACAACTATCTTTTTGAAAACGAAATAAGAGAGACAAAAATGTTCAAAAACACATCTAGTTTTATTGTAACGGGGACTTGCTTTTACCTATGAATCACACTCATGATGCTTACACCTGCGCCTCCGCGAATATTCCCCAAAAATATTGAATACCTATCATTTAAAGAAAGCTCTAAAATATTTAGAAACTGAAAAATTATAGGATATATTATTTGCCTCTCCATTAGAACTCTCTTCTAATCAATATCAATTACATTCTGATATATCTTTTGCATGCCAAATTTATTACTATCACGTTATTTTATAATTTTTGCAAATGATGTAAATTAGTTTTACTGATAAGGAGCAAAGCAACAGCACACTATTCAAAATAATGCAGACGAATTCGAAAATTGTTGAGCTCGACTATTGTACATTCTGAAACTTAGAAATCCGAAAATTTGAACTGTAAGCCTTTCATTGTAGCATTTGTCTTTGATTGCCCATTAAATATTTTGGCTCTAAGATTATCATCATCATATCATATTAGTTCTTTTGTGTATTGCTGAAGATAAATGCTGTTGAATATCAAATTTTTGCGGTAGAAAACATTTCCGTGCATTTATTTGATATCATTAAGGTTCGCAAAGTCGGTGCCAGACCATCGGCCAACGTACGAATAGAAATAATTATTACGCACATGCCTAAGAGGGGAGAAAATTAGCGTAAAATGCGTAAAAAATATCAGTCTGCAGATATCATTTCGATTCGTGCAACATTACCGAGCTTTATCAGCAAATATGAGTGAAGACATAATTCGTCAAAATTATTATTTCGTGACTAATATTTATCTCAAAATATCTTGGACGGATCTGGTGTCAGGTATTTGGAAAAGGTCCGAATACGGAAGACATGTTAATAGGATAAATTGAGAAAGCGTGATGAAACGCCTTTTGCCAAATTTTCAATGGATTTAATATTTATGATAAGAGTTTATAACATTCTTAAAAAGTATAAAAACACATTTTCATAAGTTTTGAGACAAAAGTAACTCCCGTTGGAGATTTGTAAGCGAATCAACATTGCGAAATTATTTACTATATGTGCGTGAAAGAATAAGTTTAATTCAAGTATTAAAACCAAGTTAATTTTAATTGTGTACTGGTGAAACCATTAAAAACTTGATATTAGCCACTTTACTAAAGTTCGAAATGTCGGCAACCCAAGTTACTCAAGTGTTAACGTTTGTTCCTGATGGCAACTAGGTTTCGTGCTGGGCGTTTGCTTAAACCTGTTTTCCCTAATTTGTTGCATGTAACGTGTATACTACATGCGTTATATCTCGTAGTCGAAGCTAATTGTCACTAGTATCCAGATATGAAATAAACGCATAGATTAAAGCCAAATCACAAATTCGACAGTTTCATGAACAGTGTCCTAATATCCCAGAACTTCCACAGCCAGTTTTGGCCCGATAAGGGACACGGTTGCAAGCTGCATTCTATTATTTTTAACATTTCCTTCCAGTCCGGACAACCTAATATAAAAGAAGCTCTTGCCATCAAATTTCAAAAGACTATCGAGCAGAAATTGATTTATAAACTATTTATAACCACCAAGTAACAACGAATCCCATCAAGGGTCTTCATTACCGTTATTCGAAATCTTGTAAATAACAAAGAGGGCTAGAAATTTTATGTAATTACCAAATACGTTTATTTGTTTCCAAGACTATTACAATTATCTACACTTTGCGTCATTACATGTCGAACAGTCGTTTTCGTACACCAGAATTCGGATCTTTAATTGAACACACTCGGAATTTAATTATTTATTACTTAAGTGTTACTCGATATGTATTATAGATCTTACGGCAGCACGTTTTCCTTTATGCTTTACCGCCATCTTGTGGCTTATAACGCTATGTAACTGTTATAAATACGCATGTTATGCTGTGAAACGAAAACAACATGCTTACCAAATGGTTCTTACCTAGTTCATATCGCACAGCATCGTCGTAATCAATGAAGATATTGTATGGTTTTTGAGATTCGTGGCCAAACAATGTCACTTGAGTGAAATTTTGCAACGTTTCTGTTCTCACAATTAGCTGTGCGCATACGGAGATATAAGAACTACATTCTGATTGGTTTCGTTATTTCTAGTAATAACGTAATTTAGTTTGGCATACGGCCAAAACTTTATGTTACACATCGTAACGACAAGTCTTATAAGAAAACATGAACTACTGCAAATTTTATAATATATTAATTATAAGCTACTGCTTATAAGTCGATATTTAAGTAAAGTCACGCATTTCGTAACGGGTCGCCGTGGACGAGGACAGCTATTCGATTTCCTCGTGTATTTTCCTTGCATATCGTGTATATTGTACCATGCGACGGAAATACACGGGGAAGTTGAATCATAGTGAACGTCCTATCGATTACGTCGTCACCCGCCGCCGGTGGAAACAACTTAAATTTTATGGCATAGAGAATAGTTGTACGGGTATCGAGTATTTATTGAGCTTTTATTTAACAGCGCGCTGTACTTCAAAAATAGGTATTTATTTGTACTAAGTAAAAGTTCGTTTACATGTCCAACGTAAAGGTTCGTCCACATTTAAAATACAGTGTAAAGACAAAATACATTACGGTTTCTTTTATAAGTACGCTGCTTAATATTTATCTTTGACCTTTAAATTTATTCTTCGATTTTTTTTATTGAGATTAAGAAAAAGAATAATTCCTTTTTTTGTTGTTTTTTTGTTTTCGTTCAGTGAGCTAGGTTTCATTCCTAATGTTGTTGACTTTTGTTTGTTTCTTCTTGTCATCTATTTTACTGGAAACTGCTATTGGCATTATTTCCATTTTCCTGTCTTCATTCTTACCTGTTTTCCTTTTTGTAAACCTTTTATTTAATAATTTTGTCGCGGAGAATCAAAAAAAAATTTTTTTAATTTTAAACAGTAAGAACCAGACAAGTCTACGAAGAATAAAAAAAAGGAATTGTTGCTTTTCTAAGACCTCGAATTCCAATTTAAAAAAAAAAGAAAACCGAATAAATAATTATATACAGTATAGCGGCCCAGTATTGTACTACATTTATACGGAACGGATGATCACAGCGCATTTTCTATCTCTGAACAAACACCTCTTCTTTGATGTGCCCAGTACATGCTTAAGCATAGTTTCTCAGCCATCGCATCTCCTAGATTTCTATACTACACTATAAAGCAGTTAGGATGATCAGTAAAGCAGGTAGGCAAGTAGGTATCAAATGTTTTATGAAAAGGATGCGCGCGATTGTGATCGCAAAAAGCACATTCCTAATTCCAATTATTCATATTTATCTTAATGCTCAAGTAGAATTATAAACGCTTTGTTAGATTTGCGGGTATGCTTGAGTAGTTGTTTGTTCCTTTAACTGTTAGTGTAAGTGTGAAATAATTGCCAGTACGTACGTATTTCATCGTGCACAATAAAAATGAGTGAAAACTTGTGTGGTTGTACGAGTACGCGAAGTATGTGCGGCGTATCTTTTATTTTGTTTGTCCACTTGTGAAAGGTTCGTGTGCGGTATAGGCTGTACCTATCTATCTCTAAAAGCCTATAACACAATTCCCGCATTCTCATTTATTTATATGTTGCATTAGTAGTTGTGTCCGTACGTGCGATACCTATTATACATATTTTAGCGGGCATTAAATCAGCACGGAGCGCCGCATTTGCTGCATATATGCACACGCTCACAGACCTCGCGCCGACTGGACGTAACATACGAATGAGATAAGGAAAAACAACACTGTCAATACTCAATTTTATATGTACGGCATATACGTAACGTACATATTTAGCATTAAAAGCAGTTTGGTGCTAATGGAAGGACGGACGCGCCGACAGATGCTTCTCTCGAGCACTATCTGTTGACCAATCATTTATTATCTATCAGAGCGTTTTTCTCTGCGTATTGATTCGCGTTTGTTTATTCATGTATGTATATTGTATATGTATGGATGTGCCTTTCATCTATTTTTTTCTGTACTTTCCTCGTGTACCTGCCTACTCATCCAGTCGAGCTTTCACAATTGATTTCGATACGAAAACATTCAATCGTTATCTACAGTCAATTGTTCTGCGGTGGTGGTAAATACATTAGTGTAATTAATAAATGGAACTTGATACTCAGTGATATGCTATGTACCCTTTTTTTTCGATCGTACAGGACTGTATTCAGGCCATATTCCAATAGAGCTTTAATGCAATTTTTCCGTTAGCATTATTATTACCGTTCCTCTAAGAATTTACTTTTTCTATAGTACCTTTATGCATTTGTATAATTTACTTGCCAATAAATTTACAAAGTAACGTTGCAAGAAATAAATAGGGGTAAATACGCACTGAACACTGAAATAATATACACTGTGCGGCGAAATTATGGAATAAATTAATTAAATTTGAAGCAATTAGTTTTTCGAAGAAATGCTCGGATAGGTCAATTTTATTTTTTTTTATAAATGTTTTTTTTTTGTCAATTTTAATCCCCACTTATAGTTGTCATCGACAGCTCCCTATTTCATACCTAATGCTATTTTCAAATCCAGATTTTGCGGTCAATCAGCACAGATGTTTGATTTTAAAAACCTCAATAAGAAAAAACTCTAGTCATAAGATGTAGGGACTCGGGGGGCCTCGCCTACCGATCCACCTTCCAGGAAAGCAGTTGTTCAAAAATTGGTTAACAAGTCCTCCAAATTGCAGATGGTATCATTGTGCTTAAACCAAATATCACTATTTTGTAAGTCAGGATTACCTTCAATTAAAAAATTTCTGCAAGAAAATAAAACGAGTATTTGACAGTGTTTGTTATTCTGTATTTTTGATTGATACCTACTTGATCTGTAAAAGCTGCATGAACATGTAGATGGCATTTCCAATATTTGATTTAAAGGAAACGATTTTTTAAATAACAGCATTTATCTTTGCTTTTTGTTGATAATAAAAATTATTTTCCAAAGTCGATTTTATAAAAAAAATAACCTAAAAACTTTCTTTTTAGAGCCATACAACATTAATACACTATTCGAGTTCACAATCTAGCGAATAACGAACGAATATAGCCACATCCTATCGGACTTGATGACTTATCACAAAGCGATATTTAATTCGCGAAATTATTGTGAAGACAAAATAGGATTTGTTTTCTACTTATTTTTAAGAAAATACTAAAGATGAGAATTGATGGAAGAAAGTATTTGTATCCAAAAGAAGTGATGTTATATAGTTTCCCTGAAATTATCGTTGGCTGGAGATATATATGTATCTATTTAGCGATATTTTCAACACTACAATATAGATTAGTTAATTTTGTACATCGTATATTCAATTTTTGTGCTTTGGTTTATCCTCATCGCTTCTACTTGTGATTTCTGATATATCTAAGGAAAATATCAGAAATAGGTCGTTCGTAATTGTAGCTTTAAACATTTTTAAAGATTTCTTATTAATGCTCTTGGATGCTCATTTTTCTTATTTGTTCTCTGCTAACTAAATTTCAATAAACTAATATAATAATATAATATACTGTAATGTTATGTGCGAGGAAAACATTGTTGATTTGTTCAAATTGCTTAATTAAAATTAGAGTTTGTAGGAATCGGTAGTGCCTCAAGAACATTCTTTCGGCAATTTAAATTAAGTTGGAAAACGAAATATGAAGTGTTAAATGAGCAGTAGAAATTTAAACCGAAACTAATCTGATGCAACGATATTCCAAACATTAATTTTGGTTTCTCTAGCCACCACATGTGTCCAGAACTTTGAGGTATAAATAGAACTCTTGCGAGATACACCTTGAAACTGGAAGTATAACTAAACACGAGTTACTTTGATAATAATTCGACTCAAAGTCAGAAATTAAATTTAGCGTCAGCTCAATCTCATTGCTTTTGCACCACAAATTTTGATAATCTTACTTTTCCAAAAAAATACATTGATGACGAAAATCAAACGGATACCCTTGTTTCACACCACAAACAACTGTACAAATTTAAATTTGCTGACAGATATTACGAACGGCGACATTACACTGAGATATGCCTAAAATTATACTGAAAATAGTTGTGGGGTAATTTTACATTAAATTTGATGTTTTAGGAGGCGAGGAAAATGATCAGAAGAGAGGTTACTATACCGTTCCACTGCTACCGTCATCGGCTGGACTTGTAAGTCCCACACTTCGTGGACAATAGGACAATAGAAAATGCGTAGCAACTGCCAAAACGTGCTCACACAGCGAGCTGGTCGACATATTTGAGTCACTACAGGTAATGTGTACGTGGCTATAACTACAGCTAACCTCGATGTTAGGAATAATAATGTTACAATACGTATGTGTGTTACCAACTGTTAAAGACAGAAACTTGAAATTGGTAATTCGATGTGAGTTCATGATAATAGAAATGTGTAAGTGAAAGAGTAGATCTACAAACTAAAACTAAAAGGACAATTTTCAATCATATAAAATTTTGCAATTTTATATTTCTTGGAGGAAATCAATATTTCTTCCCATTTTCCCATACTTTACAATTAGGACTGGGAAATTCTGGTAGAATTTGTTTTAAAATAACTAACGAGTTAATTCTAAATAAAAATGCACTCTATTTCTTACATATACTTATTTCATACTTATCTTTTTGCCAAAAGATTGAAAGGTTAGCAACATTTTGAGTTAGTTTTTTTTTGTAACTTCTACAATAAATGAACTAAAATCATATTGTTCCACAGGTCCGTTTCTAATTAAAAACACACTGCATAAGATTCGGAAGTTGATAACAAGGATGTAACGTCCCACAGAAAACCATATGGAACTATACGTTTTCTTTTCTTTAACCAGGGCGAATACAAGCACTCTAAACTATTAAGAAGAATGTAAATGTTGGAGCAGACTAAAGGTGTTAAATTCACCAAATGTTCCAAGATACATACCATTCTACTTGTGAGGTCTATGATTTTATAAAGAAAATGGTATCCTAATGAAAGTGTTTCTTTTTATTAGTTTTCAAACTATCATTAATAATTTAATGAAACGAACGAAAATATTTATTTCCTATAGTTAGAAGAACGTGTTAAAAATTCACAGGCATTTATTAGTTAATAACAAGCTTTAGTGATAATTTTAATTTTCCTATAAAAATATAGCATTTATTATATTGCATTAAATTCTAAATGTTAATGCTTTAACTATGTGTATTACTGTAATTTTCAACGGAGATGATAATTCATTAATTTTTTTTGCATCCCTCTAAAACAACAATGTTTCTAAACGGATATCCTACTTCACCAGATGTTACTTGTTGACGCAATTTGGATTAATATTTGTCCAACCAAATTTGTGAAACAAACGGGCCATGTTTTAGAGATAGCTGCCACTTCCTGTTTACTCATTTTTTATTATAATAATTTAAATGTGCAGACAGATTTGAAAGGTGGTCAATGCGCCCGCGGTCAGCTAACAGATGCTGTCAAAATAACCTTCAATCGATACGAAATTTTAAAAGCGTAGCAATTGCGGTCAACGGAGGGAAATATACATTAGGTAATAGATTTGCTGATTTTATCAGAAATATCGAAACGGATTACTATACGCATCACAATGAACTTTGAAGGAGCAGTTCTTGCTCCAGTGAATTTGGTCTTTCCAAATACGTTCATGTATGTCTGCGCAGCTTTCATTTTAACTACTGTTTGCGGTGAGACGTTGATTATCTAGGTGTGGCATAAGAATATGTGAAGCTTCAGCGCATATCACTCTCAACGACATAGGTAAAGGACGCCTTATAGCTAGAGATGACTAAGGCAGGCTTAGTTATTACATTTTTGCAGCGACTAGAGGGATTCGTGTAAAAAAGTAATAATTTCACCTGCCTTTGTCATTTCTATTTAAAGCATCATAAGTCAAAAAGTCAGGACCAAAAGCAGGAACATTTTTCGACTACTTTGTGGAAAATTGGCTGGAATTTTCAAAATATCCAACCAAAATCTGGAATTGCTTTCGAAAACGACAATGTACAAACAATCCAATTGAAGGGTGGAACAGCTGCTTACAAACTATTGAAAGAAGATGATCCGAATATATACTTGTGCGTGGAAAGAGGAAGCCAATACACAAAATTTCTCATAAATAGAAACGATCTCGATACCAAACATAGAAAGAAAGAAAATGTATATACTTTATGAAGGAATAAATAACATTATAAACAAATATGAACAAACGCAGGATCTTCAGAAATGTTTGAAGACGCTGACTTACGTGCAAAATTGTATGGAGTAATTTGTGTATATATTATGTCATGTATAATATGTAAAAGCTCGGAAAATTGTATTTGATGAGATCGTTGTAGCTGAATTCTTTTTATATAGTTGAAAAATTCTGTTATTATAGAATTAAGAAAAGTTTATTGCCAATCAATCTTGGATTAAAGTATAAAGGAAAGTTTGACCGTCTTATTGGTTTTATATACGTTTTTAAAGTGCCATGTTGTTTGAAATTCACTTTGACCGTATCTGCTGCCTATTGCAAAAGCGACGACTGCAAGTGCGACGACACCGAAATTTGATAATGAGGCTTTAGGCTTTCGATGGAACATTACCTTCTTTCCCTTTCCTTGTTAGCTGCAAAACGGTTAATAAAGAAAAAATGTTTTTCTACTTTTACTTAAATGCCGAAATATAACAGAAGGATTCAAAGCTAAATTAAGGGTTTTCTCTTGGCTTTTGCAAGTAATCTCTGTTGCTTTGCGTTTCAAAATCTGATAATAAGATTAAGAATGGAACCTTATCAATTTAGTATAAACTCGTTGCAGTTTTAAAAATAAAGTTAATTTATATTGGAAGGGCTGTGGTAATTCACAATCAGCATATGATAAAGCTTCGTTGTCATTTGATATTTATTTACAAAAAATAAGTATTACGCCCCTGGTATAGCGCAATCAATCATGTAAGAATTGAAAAAATGCCTACGTATACATATGAAACTTCTGAGATAAAATAGACCTGCACGCAGGTAATACTTGACAAGCTCCCGTTGTTGGACGTACATGGTTGATTTTTTTCCCAGTAAAATGCTATCATTCCCATATGTTCCGATCAAACGATCTACATAATCAAATTCAATGGTAAACGACTGTACAAATAGACATTTTCAAAATATGTTAAAAGATAGAAAGGGACGGAAATGGATCAGGCGGATAATATAGATAGTGACGGATGATATACGTAGCCTGATGATGATGAGCAACAAGTGATTGAGTTTGCCCTGCAGCCGCGCGTGTTATGCTTGGCAGGAATTGTGCGCGCGGATTTCACTTCATATACAATTGATTATCTGTGGTCAACCTGTGGTCGACATTCATGTGTTTTGATGGTTTCGATGCGTTTTCAATTCTCGCGCCGGTAATAATTACACGAAATTCCATCGTCAATTGGCATTTAACTGGAAAACTGGCAATTAGTCGTCATAGAAAATGATATTACGCGTACAGTTGATCTTTGGTTAATTTATTGTGGTTTTAACTGTCCTATGCTTTAACGCCGTCTTTTACGTTTCATATACTCTCCACCGTAGGATATTTTTAGAAAGCGAATACCAATATATTGAGATGTTACAGATTTAAATAAAAATATGGATTTAACAAAATAAAGATGTACATTTTATTTTCAAATAATCTCCTATAAACTCAAATGAATTTATTTACAGATGTTAATGTTTGTTTTGTGTTGTGCATGTGTAAAATCCTGGATAAATTCTCTCGTGTCCCTCTTAGGACGTTTAACGTCCTCTTTGAATATAACATCGACTTTCTTTTGGATGATCTTCGGTTCAAATTTATTTTCAAACGCTCTTCTAATTCCGTCACTGTTATTTTATAGTTTATATACTCCTATTGCTTGTCTTCAAATTAATTTCTAAATACTCTCTTCCAAAAACTTGTCTTTTCAAGATACGAAGTTAGCATAAAGTAAAACAATTAATTCTAAATGAAATTTATAGTACTTGAAACATTTGTATGGATTTGTAAACACATGTCGCACATATCTTAATATACCTTAACATATAATAAGTGGCTTAGAAATCAATAAGTTTAGGAATAGAAACATGCAAAAGCCGGAACTGAATTATATAAGGTTGTTCATATAAACTTCGACCCAACACTATACGTATTTGTGTATCTATGTAGAAGTGGCTGCACCAAACTATGTGACTGTAACTAACATTATAGCCATCAATATAGATATAATATAAATTAAGAACCATTTACATTAAGACGTAATTATGCTAAGGAAACAAATAAGGAATGTCAACAAAATATGATTAATTCTATAACAGAAGTGTATGGACTACAGAATGTACACGAAAAGCTATTCTTTATTTGAAACAATTCCAGCGGAAACACATACGCATAATAACAACGAATTTAACCTAATTGTAAGAACGTGCCGGACAAATACCTGTTGATATATTTATAACTGCCAACAATCCATAAGGAAGATTAAGTGATTATTCCAATTATGTTAAAGGCCTATTTATAACTGTTGCTTACTCTCTTGAATGATTTTTAGTTATAATGTTGCGTTCCATTAAAAAAGTTGGTAAGAATATAGGAATAAAACCAGGCGGGCAAAATGTGTAACACTTGAAGTGGAAATCTCTTTGAACCATTTTAAAGAAACTCCTCAAGTGTTAAATATGGAGAAGGAAGGGATAAAGCTATCTAATAAAAACTTAAAATTTAAAAATCATCCTTGCCAAATAATATATGCGATGGCCTATATCCATTCTTTATAAATACCACAGAAGATTAAATCTTCTGTCAGTAACTAAAACAATTGCTCGTCTAAATGTGCAATTGCTTTTATGACTGACGAAGCTGTCGCCTACAATCATGGATACATGGTCGCAACTATGAACTTCAGGCCATATTACCAGCTGCTGGTAATGCCGAATTCAAAGACGGAGAAATACAGAGTGAGTCGGGAGGAACGAACCAAATTCCAGGAGTGTATTATACACATGAAAATAATGTTAGTTCATATGTTCTTATCCAATTTTCGTTTGTTTCCAAATTATAAAAAACTGTAACTATCGTTCTTGTAAGTGGTTCGAATTTTCGTTTGTTTAATAGCAAATGCATGTTAAATAAAATAAAAATATCTTTGCAATGACTACTCATGTAAAACAAAAAGTCAGGTACGTTCACTTTCAACAAATGCTTCCCAATGCTAACATAACATTGAAGCATAAAATGTTTAAAGGTCAATGGTGGCATTTTTGAACGTTTATTAAAAGAACACTATGATTAAAAAATGTTATTGTATGAAATTTTGTTTATTTGTAGTTACACTATGGAGCTACACTTGGAAACAAATGAAAACCGGATAAGAGTATGTGAGTTTTTTACATTATTTTCACATGCACAATACATTCCTGGAGTATGGTCCGTTCCTCCCAACTGAGACTGATCCACTTGAAAACTACATCTGTGGCAAAAAAACATTATCATAACGTTTAACGTGCATGATTATTTTTTTTTTGTTATTGGAATGGATTATGTCTATTTCCTTTATTTCTTATAGGAAAATTTTGTTCCAAACCGACCAAACTTGGTGGAAATCTCCAGCATCTTTCATGTACTAATGTGTATAGAGATATGTAATATGAAAAAAAATGCGTAATATAGGAATGAATGTACGTATATTGTAGAAAAGGAAAGAAGTAGAAAAGGTAACATTAGGTAATACTAAAGAAAATAACAGCAATAAGGAAGAAAAGTACATAGAATGACAGAAAAGAAAACAATAGGAGGTCTCGCATAGCGATAAAACTAAACTGCTCCGGATTTTGTTCCGTTGGTCCGTGTCATGGTAGGTAATCGAAAACGCGACATTTCGCGCACAAACTTATAGGGTGGTAGGAAAGTTGGTAGGCAACAGTTAGCATGGTAACTCAACGTGTAAACCACGAGGTCAAAACTAGGAGCTTGCATAAGTTAAAAAAAAGAACGTTAAACGGAATTCAGTGAGCACATGTAAGTAGTACTACATATGTTTTGCTCTGCGGTCAGTTTTGTAGCTTTTCGCACTAGAGGCAAATTTTCATAGATTCTCTTGATGTACTTAGATGCTTTTAGAAGATTAGTGTACATCTTTTACGAGACGTAAAAAAGTACTTTATTAAACTTTGGACATGCTGTTTCTCTTAATTTAATGATTAATCATTAATTTAATTGCATAATAATATAGGAACATGACAAAATCTTTAGATTATAGCACAAAATATGTGGCAAGAGAGTCGAACTTTAATATTAAAACTTCCCCTTCGGTTTATTATGGTAGCTGGTATCATAAATTCCAGCGCTGGATTATATAATTACGCGATTCTCAGTTCCTGCCTTTGCAATGATGACGTTAGACGAAAAAAAGTGAAAAGAAATTGATTCTTTGTATGGACGGTTTTCACAACCAACTCCCGCACTCTGAGGCGATGATTGTGTTCATTCGCTCAGACTGACTACTGCTACTACGCTTTCTTCACTTATTGTACGGTTTTAAATGGAAAAAGAGGAATGGGAATCATAAATCATTTTGCGCGTTTTGCGGTTGATAAAGATTTAGCGGCCGTTTTCTCCTCTTTCATCCGCCTAATTCGATAAAACCGTAGAAGGGAAATTTCAGATTATCATTCTTTTAATATTTATTTTCTTCTGTGCGGCGTTATTTTTTTTAAATTAAATGAACTTGCACTCTCTTCCTCGAAAAGGATAATCAATTTGAACGCGTCATTTCGTTTTGTGTTTAGTACACTGAAGTAAACACGGAATACATTTAGATTAGTTCAAGGTCCGAATACCCCACCATCTAAAGTAACGTCATCAACGTCAGCCAGCTTGATTTCTCCCTTTTCTTTTGTCCGCTATTTAAATTTGAATTCCGCTGCTCTTCTTTGAATGATCTTTTCATTAATTTATATTTCGATCTTTTCAGTTCATTGAACCTTTCAGATAGAGATTATTTTTCTTGACAGCACTATTTACTGTTGCGACAACATCCGTTAATTCAGGGTGACTTCGGCATTTTTTTGCAGTAAAAATTATTGTAAATATTAAGCCATTTATTTGCCAGAAAAAAAGATTACAGAAATTTATCGAATAGTTTGAAACAATTTTGTGAGTACGCGTGTAAGGCTACGTTCCCATAGCGTAGTGTAAAAATTAGCGCAAGAATTTGGCAACTGAGATCAATGATTTACTTTGTCATAACCTAAGCTCAATTTATTTGTTGATTTCGACAATTGCTTTTGTAATGTACGGAATTACACAGAAACGTACAAGGCATGGTTATCAGCAGTCTTTGTAATCATGACACGCAAATTCAAAATCAAACCGAGAACATAATATTAACATTTGACGTGTATAGTTTCGCGTTACACTAATTTCGCGTTACCATATGCTACTTAAGAAATAACAAACAAAATAATAGCAGCATAGTTGCTGTAATAAGATTAATTAAACATAAGGATTTCCAGAAACATTATTGTTAAGTGGTCCCGTTAATACTGATCATTCTTGGTTTTCAAAAGAAAGTTAATAAAAAACTAGCAGCTCAAATTATGTTACATAACAAAAAGAAAAATACCAACAGTAGGACAATGAAATTTAGCCAAGCTAAGTAATTAAAAAAAAATAGACAACTTCATACGTAGTTGACGTAAGTACCACAAAGAACGTCTACTTCAATCTTATTCTAGGCGACAGACCGCTCTCACAAACATTGTTGAATATCAATATGGTACGAAAGAGACCCGCGTTTGGCAACAAATGGCGCTTCGTGCCAAAATCTGCGTTACCAACTGTGAGTACCATTATATAGTCGACATTTGCCAAATTTCGGAGAGTTTCTTCGATTTGTGTTGTTTTGAGAGTTGTTGAAATTTTATATGTATATTTGTAGGACCATTGAGAAAAAACAATACTGATCAGTAATTCGAATTCTTTTCTTTGATACGAAAACGTATGTAGAAATCAAAGAGAAGTAGGGTACAGTTTACAAGGACCATGCACCTTCGATGAGTATGAATTTAAGCATGGTCAAACATCCGTCTTTGATATGGTAAATATGGTAAATACCTCAATTGAACGTGTGCAAAACATTCTTCACGAAAAATTGAGTATGAGAAAGATGGGCGCCGCGTTTCCTGACGATTGATCAAAAACGTAATCGCATGATAACTTACAAGAAAAGTTTAAGCGCAATATGAACGAGTTTCTACTGCGTTACGATACTAGACATCAGAAATGGTCAATTGGCAAAATGGGTTTCTCCCGGCGAACGTGCACCAAAAAAGGCGAAGACAATTTTATCAGCCGGAAAAGTTATGGCGGCGATTTTTTGGGATTCACCAGAGACTTCTTTCTTTTTCCAGACTTGAAAAAATGGCTTGGAGAAAAATGGTTTACATTAAATGAAGAGCTCATTGTTGCAACAGAGAGAAATTCGATTATTTGGGTGGCTTAAAAAGGTAGGAGAATCGCTGGATTAAGAGTATAGAGTTACGTCGAGAAAAAAAATTACTAAATGCAAAACAATTATGTCGTATTCCTTAATATAATCACATAGGATGATAGGACAATACGTGATTTTGGGCTGTTTTATGGGCTTAAACAACATTTGCGAAGTATTACGAGATTTTCGTCTCAGGAAGAAATTGATACGGCCCTTGTTCAGTATTTTACAAGTATTTCAGAGGAAGATTAGTTGGCGGACTTTAAAAAGTCGGTGGTAGAATGATCAAATGTATTATTGCTTAGAATTACTTCGAACATATTTAAAATAAAATTCTAAAATATACGAACGTTTTTTTTAATTCCCAATGATATTAGCTTGACCCTTGCATCAACTGAGTTTTAAGCATAATTGCAGCATTAAACAGTATTTATCTTTCTCATATAAAAATTTCAAGAAAAAGAAAAAAGAAGCAATTAGCTTAGATTTTTTATTGTAATAATTTGATAGCTTAATTTTTAGAAACGTTTCTGGTTTATTAAAGTTTTAACAAAACATTCAAATATTTTGAGTACATGTTAATACATTGTCATTTAGATTATTATATGAATTTGATAGTGCAAACTCTTGTATGTGATTTCTCTTTGCCCTAATCGGCAACTTAGGGATGTGTTATGTACGATTTAAAAAAAAAATGTGGAAAAACTCATCAAACTATAGTTAAAGCAAAATCTGGTGCGGCATGACTGGATATTTAAGGCTCTGTAAGATTTTGTCGAAATTATAAAACTGCGGGAGTACTGTATGGACCATATAACTATCGTATACGGTTCTAATATCATTGTATAAATACAAAGAAAGTGCTATCAACTCCTTAATAGATGTTTAATATCTAAAAGTGCTTAGCAAAAGATCTCAGACTCCTTCCTTCGAAACGAAAATGCAAATTAACCTTACGATTTACATAAAAGTTATCCCGCACCATAACTACGGACAGAAAATATCCTACTTTCATATCGTTTCATCCTCCCTCACCAATCGATCTTCTTCGACTACACCAGTCATCATCATCAGCAGTAGCACGAGAAAGAGGGAAGCACGTGGTGTGGGGCAGGAATAACGCCGACGGTGTTTTATATAATTTTTTGATTAAATTTCGAAACGAATGCTGTGCATACAAAGACTTTTCGTTCTTTTCCGCCATACTGAAATGTCAGAAATAAGAAACGGTTCTACCCCGCGTTGCATTTCAATATCAAAAAAACATTCAAATATTTGCTCAAATGATTATTCCATTAAAATGAAATTTGCACAGGTACACAACTGGGGGCTTTCTTGGTATTATTCGGATTCATTTCCTTCTCTCACCTCCTCTCTTTCTCTTCCTGCTCCTCTACAATGATGAATATTTAACAGTGTTCGCATGTTAGGATCCATTTTCTACTCGCGCTGCTTTCTACTCCTCTAAAGTCGATGAAAGAAAAATATTATTTCGAGAAAAATGTTTCCGTTGTTCTCGCATGTTCGATTTGTGAAAATTCTAAATCAACACCTGAACACCCGCCAACGCAAATAATATCCGTTTCGGTGACACACCGTTCCCCTCGGAATGGAACATGCCATCTTCAGAACAAATTCCATAACGTGACAATCGCCTTGCAAGCACTTGAATGATTCAATTTCAGATATCTAGCTTTCAGTCAATATTTGTTGAAAATTATACATTTGTAGATACACCTGCCATCTAATCGCTTAATTTCAGTTTGCTGTGGCAGTACTTAAAATTTGTCCCGTTGTCCACAAGTAGTTGGTTTTCTTTCAATTTCAAGTGTTAATGTAATTATAACTTAACTCTGAATGAATAAACATAAAGCAGTTAATTAATTTGGTAACATACTAACGTTTACTTACGCCTGTTTACTTTATACATTTTTAGTATGTTGTGTTTTTTACCAGAAATTCGTTATTCTTGTAATTGTGTCTTATAGTAGTGTGTACCTGTTACAGAACCTGTAGGGTGATCCACATTACTGGGAAACTATTCCCATCTCCGTTATAATCGGTTATACAAAATCGTTTAAATTACTACTTTTGCTGCCTACTATTATGGAGGCACCTGTATATTTTTAAAATATTGACCAGTAATTCAATTTTTCAAATAAAAATGTTATGGGCTGTTGTTCTAAAGTAAATAATAAGAAAGTTGAATAAGAAAATCGCATATGAATTGCTTTAAACTGTCACAAGAAAGCCACACATGCGTCTCACGTCACCACCAATTGTATAGCATCTATAATATCGATTTTTACATATTCTGACAATTGTAAGAAACCTATTTTATTTTAAATATTTAAATAGAATAACTAAATTTAACATTGTGCTAATCTAAAAAGACTTAACAACTTAATTTATTCATTTTGACTGCGTTATAACTGATCTGTTTTCAATTCTAATTAATTTAAAAGTAAGTAAGCGTGCGTTACAATTCAAATTATTTGAAGAGAGAAGGAAAATTTTCTTTTTTGTAGATCATATTTCTTCTAATTTTGTAACACTTTAAAGGTTTATTTGAAACCGCATCAGAGAATATACTTCTTACTTGTGCAGAGCGTTTCGACAGGAACAAGAACTATCAACTCGATAACAACATTAGTTCGAAGGCAAGGTAATAATAATGAAAAGCAAATTTGTAAGTATAATTATTTTGCCTATAAAAGTAACACAACAAAGCTACAGTCTTGTAGGGACGACCTAAGCGCCAGCTGAATGCCAGTCACCCGCAGCCTTTTACTTTTCTTTCTAGGCGTGAGACGATTATTCAAAGTAACGAACTGTTAATTCCTAAAAGGTATTGTTAATTCTTCTGCAAAGTTATTTATTTCCAACGAAGAAAATTGCTTGTTTATTGAACTTGGGAAAGATAACGTGTTTTTTCTTAAATTCAAGGTATGATGAATTAACTACAAAGCAAATGCCCATATCAATATTGTACATACTCAATCGAGTCGTCTATTTTCATGAGATATGCAAAAAAAAATGAGGAAGAAATAGAAAATTCTAACTGAGATTTTAACCCAACGCAGTCAAATAAAACTTACCAGATCTTTATCCTCTAGTTTGTAGAATGAAATTAAATCTTTTGAAACGAATAGCATTGCCACATTTGGGATGGTGTGCCTTTTCTCTGTATAATATTAGTTACTGTAAACACAGTTTTTAGAGACTAAAGTATTGTTTCTATAGAGACAAATAAAAAGTTTGGGACCACTGCACCGTAAAATGGAAATAAATCTTTGCCTGGATTTAATCGAGTCTGAAATCTGTACCTTTTATAGAGCAATAGCTATAAATATGACGAACCATTTAAATTGGTATATTGATAGCAACATGTTGATTTTAGCAGTTATAAATAACTTATACGTCGTGATTCTAGACACCTCTGATGAATATAGCATTATAAATAGAGAGTTGTTATATTTTAACGTTAATACCCGCCCACGGAATTTTCACCTGGATATTGATTCAGTATCTGTACTGCTTTCTTTTAATGTTTGCGAGTTACAGTTTTATTTTAAATTTCAAATTATATTTCTTTAACAACATTTTGAGCATCTTTATAAAACAGAAACCTAGCACAATGCCTTTTTGAATAAAACTTAAAAAATTGAAATTCATAAATTGATTTTAAATTGGGTTTTCTGTTTTATTTGGTCGTATATTGAATTTTCGATACCTGTACACCTGTTCTAAAAATGTTTAATTTAGAAGTCTAAATTCCGGGGTCAAACCTGTGTACTCGATTTACAACGAGAGTTTCCCGTTGTGATGCCTGTTTCGTGAATGACAAAAAAATTAGAGAGTTTTCACAAACATCTCTAATTAGAAATTAAAAAGGAAAAGAATTATTTTCCGCCCCCGGATAAAGTGGATACGCTATGTACGATATATCTTTGCAGAATAAATGAACTGCCAAAACACGGACTTTCTCTCCACGTAGAGAAAATGATGTTAATTAAACAAGTAAATAAATACAATTCACAATGTGCGGTGCAAAGGAACTAACTACATCTATTATGAGGAATACGTACAGAATATATAGCAAGAATTTGAAATCCATGCTTTCAGCTTACTTATTATTTCTTTTATCTAACCGAAATTGTAATGTTATCGTATTTGATAAGGAAGTTCAACCATTCATGTAGTGAATATTAGCGTTTTACGATGCTGTTAAGGAACGTAAGAAGAAAAAGTTGCCACATTAAAAAGTGTAAAAAAAAAAGGAGCACGACGAGACGGCAGTGAAAAACCGCGCAGGGGTATGTACAATAGATCAACCGAGGCGAACGTCGCACAATATAAAAGAGAAGAGATTGTCTCGACAATATGATGATGAAACACACGTACAGACATACACGTACGCGATACAACCATAGTTACATATGCAAATTGGAATTGTAACTTATTGTAGATAAGCCGCAGTAAGGAAAAGCAGTGTAGTAATGTGATTTTATATAACCTGACGCGCGCGTCTTGTTATCTTGTCTGGTATAATGTTTGGTTATTTCGCACTTGAGACTTACACACTTTGATTACGTCGAATTAAATGGTAAGGTATGAATATTTTAAAGTACCTAAGGTGAGGGTACGAGAATTACTTTTTCTTGCGTGTATGGCGCAATCGAAACCGTGGAGATATCAGAAAAGACTTCGCTTGATGCTATTGATTGCTAGAGGGTATCGATATTTCTACTTTAATAAGATATAATACGTCGTTGTACGACTTATTATATCTTATTAAAGTAGAAATATCGAATTACGAATCGAAATTACGAATTGCCATCGCATAATCATACTTAATCATCATTCATGGAAATGAAAAGCATTTTCTTTTCTAGAATGCAGAATCAAAATAATATTTATATCAAAGCATTATAAAATATTCTCAAAACTTACAAACAAATAAATAAGTGGTATAAGGGTCTAATTTGAAGTAGGGCCAGTGACCACATTATACACATTTTATGGAAATAACACAATGGAACCAAATAAAAATTATAAGTAATAAACTGCTTATTTAAAGAAATTTCGCGATATTTAGTTCGTCCAACAATATAAAAGAACGATTTTAATGTCATGTCTTTCAAGAAATCGTTGAATGCTCTTTATTTTTTCTCTCTTCAAGGATTTAGTCACCGTTTCGCAAAACTAGTATACACGTGGGGTGGCAGAAGTTTCAAGCCTCAACATGAAGATGGCGATCGTCACCAAAAATATTCTGGTGATGTAGCTCCGCTTGCGTTGAAAGCCATTTTTGAACAATTCGGCGAGTTATTGCGTAATTCGTGTTTCTGTAAAAATTGAGAAAATCAAATATCCAGTTGTCAATAAGTTCTTACATTTGAGAGGCAATACGCAATACTCAAGTAAAGACGAGCTAGACGCTGCGTACGGGCTGCACCATCATTTGCCACAATGAAATTTTAGCAGCTGAATTTAACAGCCAAAAACTGCAACCACTACTAATAACATCAGAAAAGGTCACCAAATGGTGCTATACGATCGTTGTATTAAGAGTAGAGAATTAACAGAGTCTGTAGATATCTGGAAAAAACGTGCTTTCCATATATTGTGTGAAGATTTGAGAACGAAAAAGCTAATTGCGCGTTTGGAGTCGCGCTTGCTCAGAATCAAAAATATATTCGAGTGTGAAAGCAGTTTAACCGAAATAAATCGAGGTTTTGACTCGACTAATAATTGTAGATGAAAGATGAATCAGCTCCGAAGAAGGCGAAGACTGTTCTGGAGGTTGTGAAAGTGATGGCGTTTCTTAGGGTAGTCATAGTAAAAGTATTAATCTGCGAATTTGGAAGAGGAAAACAATAACGATGGCATACCACGTATCATTACTTAAGCTGAAGACAGAAATTGCGAGAAAATGATGACAATTGAAGAAAAAGAAAATTTTGTTCTACCAAGACAATACACCGTCTCATACTTCAGTAATCGCAATAGCAAAAATTCATCCCTACCCTACTCACCAGATCTAGCTCCCAGCAACTTTATTCGCTCGGAGGACGGAGATTTTCATCAAATGAAGAACAAATACTTATTTTTGTGTTAGACTGGAAGCTTTACGAACTCCTCTGTTACTAATGCGATATAATAATAATACTAATAATAATAATAATAATAATAATAATAATAATTCATTTATAGTTCTGCATTTTGAATAATTAATTCTGAATGAATTGATCATAAAAGTATGTGTCTAGTTTTATAAAATGCGTAATGGTATTATACTAAAATAAAGTTGCAAATGTATGCAATTTAATTTTATTATGTGAATAAGTCAAAAGGTTATAAATACATAACCATCTTAAAAGTTGCTTTGCAGGTACAGGGTCAGGCTATTTAATTTCCGAATGGGACGAGGTCAGGCGAGCAAGAGAGAAGATATCAGTACGTAGTGGGGATGGGTACTGATATCTTCTCTCTAGCTCGCCTCACCTCGTTTCATTTAGAAATTAAATTCCTTGACCGTACCAGTTAAATGAAAATCAAATAGTAGCCTTATAACTAAGCCTGGAGAAACGAGTTGCGCTTCACGAAATTAGCAGCGACTAGATAGACTCGTGTTTATTCGTGGGTTCATGTTGCTTACTGGTTTCCCCAAGAATCAACAAAACACGAGTCTGTCTAGTCTCTGCTAATTTCGTGAGGCGCACTTGTTTCTGTGGCCAACTTATAATTGATTTCTCCACAAACATCACTTGCTTGCAATGTGTAGCAATATGGTACCGCAGTGCTATGCATAACCAGAAAACACTCTAAATAGAATAGTGCAAAACGTCGTCCTGTTACTACTGCCGTCAAACAACTGCACGCATGAACTAAACCGTTTCGCACTGCCTATTGTATAATAATTATAATTACTTATATATTTTTATTATTGATGAATTTATCGAGTAATGTCTGTAGGACTCGATAAATTCATCAATAACGCGTTAAAATACGAACGAATAAAGTTAATACGATATCTGCCCAGGACGACAGTCGCAGCAGAATATATTACTTGTTGAACGGCTATTAGATCTTCGCACAAAGAAACTTTGCTTTTGAAGCAATCCTGCAACGAACTAAAATCAAATTTATTTCAAAGAAAGGAGATTTTGTGGGTAAAAGTGAACTGACAACGGTAACCAATTTTAATTCGTCAGCAAACTTCTCATATTTGATGTGGAAAAACATATGATTGGTGAAGGCCAGAAATAGTAGGGGTCCAATGTTTGAACCATGAAGAACATGATGATGATGAAGGACAAAAAGTGATCGAAGAGTGATTATGGTACCTAACATAATATCATTTGCGATTTAATAAATAAGGTTCTAAAAGTGTGATTAGTAAATCAGAGAAATCGTATGCTGTCTTTTCTAGATCTATTTGATCAACAGCCCTTTGAAAGTTTAAATAAGCGACATCAACCTGTACTTTATTATCAATCATTTCAGAAAAAACATTAGTAAAACAGGCCAAATTCGAAACAGAAGAACCTCTAGGAATGAAGCCATGTTGGTAAAGGGATACAGAGGAATTCAACATGTTTACAAAATAAGGATTCTAATATCTTGGAAAAATTGCAAAGGAAAGAATTGGGCCTGTAGTTCTATAGAAGTGAAGGGTCGCCTTTTTGTGGATGGGACACACAGGTGCTATTTTCCAGCAAAATGGAAATTTGCATATTTTATTGTTCGAGTACAGATAGTAGCAAAGTATATTTAGCAAAAGTACATGCATAACCTTTAAGCTAAAAGCTGGGCATATCGCCAGAGCTTACACCCAGGAGAAAATTGATGCATTGAGCGCGTGCCAGAAGAATTTCGGAATATAGCATACTATCTCATTCAGATTCAATTAATGAATTTGAACATCAGATTGGTCATTGTTAGCAAATGGTGGTCGCTTTGAATGTGTTTGTTTTAATAAAACCACGACAACTATTATTTTCTATCGTTGCTTTGTCGGTTTTATTTTTATACGGAATAGAATAACAGCTTTTTATCAAAATAAGTGACTTCCGCCGTCCCCAAAGACTTGCTAATGATTTTCAAAAGAATCCCACAAGAACCTGCAGTTTTGTTATTATTATTATTAAGTTTATTCATACAACACAGCTTCATTTGAAATAAAACGATAAAATTAATTAGTTTCTTGTACTTCTGTAGTAATTATATTCTCAATTGCTTTGTTAATTGTGCATACAGGAAAACAATAAAAATTAAGGTTTTATTTTGCAACTATTGCAGTTTATTACATTCCCTTGCTATGTATATGTGAAGCCCCTGAATTTAATTGGCATAGTTGATGTTTCCTACAAGACACATGCACATATATTCAATTTGCCTAACAAAAAACTAACTTCAATCGTTATCTCTAACAAGACTACCGGCAATTAGTCGTTATTTATTTTTATCCTTGACACACTATGCATCATTTTGTTTGGTTTCGTGCATGCTTGCATATTCATTATATTCGAAAGCTATAAATCTGCCAGATATGAAGCAATTTACTTAAATTGTATTTTTTTTTCGTAGCATCTGCGCATAAGACTGGTTTATCCGATTTCAAATTGTAAATTCTGTAAGGAAATCCTAATAAATTACGTTTGACTTAATGCTATGAGTAACAAATTCGTTAAAATCGAATAATTAAACTTAGTTATTATTGAGACGTGTATGTATATATAATCTCTATGTAGCAAAGTATGCATAACAGCAGAAGAAGAACGATTTCCAACTCGATATCAGTGGATGATAATTATAAAGATATAAGCCTGGATATTATATTAAGTAATATTTTTACATGTAAATATGAACAGGTGCTTCACAACTGTCAGCTGATTACCTCGTGAAATTAAGTACTACTCTAATTGGATCAATCAACTAATTGCGCTTTTTCTTTTGGCATCGTTAACGTTTGAATTCAAATATCTTAGGTAGAATAGAATAACTGGAGAAACATTTTTGATTACATTTGAAATATGAAGGTTTTGTTTAATACTGAGTTATAGTTAGGACCATTAAAATCGATCAAAACCTATTATGCGATGGAGTTATTTTAAGTTAAATTATCCAGTGCTTAACAATTATATGTTTGGATGATATATCTTAGTATTAGTGTTAGTATCAATTGACTATGGCACAAATGCCTTTAGTCAGTACGACCTCGATAGGTCTATTGTAACAGAATGCCTTTAATAGATGACAGAAATGGCTTATTAAAATGTTGTTGTCGAGTGCGACTGATGGCAACACATTTCCATAGAATGTGTTCCGCCGTCCAGTTTTCTTGGCATAGACGACATATTTGATCTTCAGCTTTTCTGAGATTGAGTAGATGATAATTAGGGCTGCATGATCTGCCAGAAATCCCACCAGTAATCTCGGGTCCCATTTGCTGAACAATAGCACTGACTTTACTGTCTTAGGCGAGCCTAAGAATACTTTCGCTTGTATTTTCCTAGAACATGTTCCCAATACGAGGTCCTTTGATTGTCCTCCCATGTTTTAATTACTTGTTTTATGTGGCTCTCTTGTAGGGGTTAGGACCGATGAAAGGCATATTCGCTAATTCTCTGGCCAGCTTGTCTGCTTCTTCATTACCTTCAATCCCTTGATGGCTTGGGACAACCGCAAACTAACGTGGTTGTCGTGTCCCATTTGCCCTAAATTGTGTATACATTTGTGAATCAGACCAGATTCGTAGCGTAGACGTTGATAGCTTTTAGAACTGCCTGGCTGTCACTGAATATAATTATGGTTGCGCCCCAAATGATATATCTTAGCTTTATTTAAACTTTATTTCATTCATATTTGCTTTGTTTTATTTTCTGAACTATTAATAAATTTTTTGTTACCAAGCAAGTTACATGATAATTTTTTTGACATGAAAATTTATTAATTTATTTATGGCTACACTTATGATATGATCTTTTGAAAACCGTGGACTTTGCAATCTGTAAACATAAGTAGCTATTTCAAATATAATACCAAAGTTGTGTTAAACCGTAAGTAATTATTACTACTCCTGCAGTTAGCAATTAGTACATCCGCTACTTTTTCAAGGTCTGAATTAAAGCATCGATCTATCGTGCACTGGATTTTTGCCATATCGTGGTATAAATAAGAACAAAACTCCGAATTTTCTCCGAAAGAAATTAAAATAATTACCTTTTACACCCACAAACATTTTTTCCAAAGTTGTTATTTTACAGATACCATATTATAAACATGTTCATGAAAAATCGAATCTACTGCAGTTTTTGATGTGACTTTGCTCGACCTTCACAAAATTTATTACCAACGGAAGTCTGATCACGACCAAACTTTGCAAATTAGTCGTAAAGAGTATTTTCTGATGGTGCCCCATTTCCAAAAGACTAATGAAGTGATTCGAAGCTTTGTTGTTGTGCTAGGCCTTGTTAAATTTCTACTTTTTCCACAAAATTGCCTTTTTTTTAGCGCTACCGCAAACAAAGTAATCGGCCTATTTTTGTGCTATCTTCGGACTCTCGTGAATGCCTACAGAGGATTGAGTTATTCTCTAGGCTCATAATGAAATAAGAAAATGAATAGATATCATTTAATTTTCTAAAGTTAGATAATGATTGTTTAAAGATAAAGTATATAAAGAAAGAAATCTTCCATCTTAGGGTTGCAGATTCTGAAAAATTGTTTTTCGGATAAATTAGATATGAACTTAGCCATCCTATAATGGAAGACGTGTTCAGCAGATTTTAACACCAAGTAAACGATAACAATTGATGAAATTAAAGAAAGAGCTTGGAGTTGCTGAATTAAATTTTGGAGCTTGGGGCACAAAATAGAAAAAAATCAACTAATATGATCTTAGCGAATTTCAATTTTGTTAACAAGATATTATCAAGAAGAGACAGGGTAATTGTGGTGGCAGAAATGGGATTGCCCGAAAAGCCTTTGGTGAAAACTCTGATGATCTGAATGAAGTTGTTGTTATGTTTGGTGACAATTCTTATAGCATAGTAAATTACTAATTTTCCAAATGAGGTTTCCAGATCTAAAAATTATTAGCTGAGCTTAAAACAACTTTTGTTTTACGAAGAAGATACTTGCAAGAAAAAAACTTGGGCATAATAGTGTAATCAGAAAAAAAAAATTATTATGAAGTCGCCGTTAACTATGGTTTCTATAAAAATACGTTTTTTTTTATGTAACATTTAAAACTATCTAAAGATATTGATAGCAGATTATGCACTATGGAAAATTTTCCACGCAAACACAGTTTTAGTTAGATTCTTGGATACTCATAATTTACAAATGTTTTGTTGTAACTGTTTCCGCGACAAGTTAATGCTTTGTTGGATTAACCAAGTTTGTGTCTCTTATTTCACGGCTACTCTTAAAAGATGAAATGCGATATCTTCGCAATAGCGACAATAACATTTTATGAGACAACTATAACGGTTTACGGCATGCTTTACCTACGCCGCGTTTATTGTTACCTTTATAATTATTGTGCTGTTGTTCCTTGTGTATATTTAACGGAGACGCGATATAATTAAATTTGCAACTGAAAACTTCTGTAATTCATTTTCGGGGGCGCAAAGAAAAATCTAATTAGGATTCACAGTCAGGATATCAATTACAAGTAATGTCACCATTAACTAAATTATTCATATTTAATTGGATACACTCATCAAAAAGTTGGCGACTTCTGTTACAAATTATAAAATATTCACGAATTTCTTGCGGCGAGGCTTCTCATTTTGTTTTAGTGTTATGGCCGGCATATTGTATCTTTTCTCGCGAACGAAGTCGAATCAAGGCCCTTATGGATATGGAATGTAAGGAGCACATTCGAGGACCGGCGACTCGAGATTAGCTATTGTTCTCTCAGGTTCTTTTTCACATTTCTTTTTCAGGGGTATGATAAGAGGGACAGGGTGAATAAAAAATCAGCTTATTGCTAATATCTGAACCACAATTATAGCGCCCCCGAAATTAGTGCAGTTATATACAGAACAGCGGTATTTTAAACTGCAACGCCCCAATCGACCATGAAGGAAACGATGGTATTAGATTTTATTTCACTGCTAATTCCGAAGGGTAACAATTTTAATTATGCACCGTTTGGGATAACTTTTCTTAATTGTTTTTTCTTTTTACCTTCCTAAAGTTTCTGCGGTCGTTGTCAGCTATAAATTTAGCTTAACCATAAGGAAGCCACAATTAAATAATTACAACATAGACATACATCTTTGCCATTATTAGGTGTTAGTGAGGTTTGTAATAACAGATTTATATTGTTATTAAGGCTGGATTTTTAATTTTTTTGGTATGCTTTAAAACATTCCAAATAATATGAATTACAAATTGTACATTTTTAACATAATAACTAATGGGGTGCGTTTTATGTTCTGGGTCGATGTTTTTTTTTTGAATACCATTGAAATGAAAAACAAATTATAATTTATTGATTATTTGGTCTTTAACAATATTTAAGTAAAATGATGTCGGTCAAAAGGCTACCTCTGGCATGACGCAAATGCGAGCATTTTTAAGCATGTTTTTCATAACATTCCCGCAACTTTTGATGCTATTTCGACAATTTTGTTGAGAATGTTGCCTTCAAGCATCAGGATTATGGTTGGATTATTTGTGTAGATTGTTCGGCCAGGAAAAGTTTCTCGCAAAATTTGTATCGTAGCGCGAGCTGTGTGTTATGTGGAATCGTCCTGCTGAAACCAATATGTTGCAGTACCAACTGATTCAATTTGAGCACAACAAAGTTTTCCAATATGTTACGATAACGATTACCAGTAGCCGTAACGGTATCATCTCTAGCGTCCTCAAAAAGATGTGACCCAATGATACTGCCAGCAAAAATGGGGCGCCATATACCCACTCTACAAGGGTGTAATAGTCGTTGGTGAATCAAATGATGTTCAGTGCCTCAATAGCGGTTCTTTTTTGTTTTTTTGCCAAAAATTGAGGTCGTCTATACCGAGCTGTAAAACCTGAGTACTCCAATTGCACCACCGTTCATGGTAGCCCTTGCATGAGTTGAATTTTATACAGAATAAATACAAATCTGTTTTGAGAATTTTTAACAAATATGATGGAGATATTTCGAATTTCTGTGCAAAGCGTCGATGAGAGGTGCCCGGGGGTTTCCGAACACTCTGCGTCACTGCAACAGTATTTTCTGACGTAGGTTAACTAATTTTTCGCCTAGACTTTGTTTTATCTCCCAGTGTATGTAAATTTTCAAAATTATTCATTACCTGCTGAATGGTTGACGTGCTTGTCACATGATTAATACCAAAAAACTGACGCAATTTTATTTGCATATTCACAATTTAACACTTCCTTAAATAAAATGATAATTTCAACACGCTGTTCCGGCGTTAGGTGGCCCATAATAAATTGTTAACGACCACTCTCAACAATTATCAACAAGATAGCCAAAATCGGCCTGGAACATAAAACGCACACTATATAATTAAAGTACAAGACTAACATTCTAAAGTAATTAAGTTAGATCTGATAAAACGATGTATGCTTGCAAAAATCAAAAGTCATTAACAAATTTCCAAGGATGATAAAGCATTATAAAATAGTGACTGTCTTTTAGCAAGTTTTTTTTTCAAAAAAGAATTTTTTGGTTTAATAGTGTCAGAATTTATTACTTAAGGCAAATTTCTAGTAACGCAATTCAAGGTGAAAGTTTTCCTTTTATTGCTTGTACTGGCGGTGACTTCCTAAACGTACTGTTCCTTCAAAGGATTTCTCAAGACTGGTGTTGTGTCTTCTGTTCCCTATTATATTGAACCGTATACCTTCCAGTTTGTTGGATCATATCTACCACTATTCGAATTGTGTCCATTGTAGTTTGTTACCTCCGTAGTCTGCCACTATGTATAGCTAGCTACCATCTGTTTGTAATCGTTCTTTCCATTAAAGTTGTTAATAAAACTAGACGCCCTAATGAAATGCACCGACAATGCATAATAGACACCTATCTCTTACCATCATTCGCAGCAGAAGACGTCGGTCATCGCCACACGGATACAAACCGAATTCCAGACGGGAATAAATAATTTCTAAGACAAGGAGAGACTGGGTTTAAAAAGGAAACAATTGGATACGCCTATCTAGATTGCATCATTGAAGTGAAGAACAGACCGGAGAAGGTGCTGGAGAAGAAAAATATAAAAGTTAGATATAACGCAGTAAAAAGGAATCAACAATTTGTGTCTTCCAACAAATTAAAAGGATTTATGAAATCTAGTGCCGATATAGCACATCTTACGGATACAGTATGCAATGCAGAATCAAGGAATACCAAAGAGACGCACATGAAGATACCCGGATAAGAAAGCAGTGTTTATATACCTTTACCAAACAGGAGAGCGTGCATTGATAATTACAACGTCACACTTGCTATTGGAAATTATGAAGAACACCAACAACTTATTACTGACTAAGCAACGCTTGGAGGTTAGCTACTCATAATAGTACACGATGAAGAAGAAAATCTACAATGGACACAATTGATAGTATGGTCAGCCAGATCGAGGGGAATATGGTTCAAGGTCTCCAATCAGGTTCTGGAGAAACTGAAATATGTTCGGCGAAGTGTCAAGTACATTAGTGTAACAGAGACAGGGCAAAACTCACGACACTACTTATTTTATTATTACTTTCATCCAACAGCAAATTTCTCGGCTTTTTCTCTTGCAATAAATACTGTTTACAAGGACACACGTTTATGCCTTTTATGCTTCCAATAATACAAAATCCTTCTGAAAATGGTCGGTAGTTTGTTAGTGACGGTACAAGCCAACTGTTAATGACCTCCCAAAAGTAAAAAATTGACAAAATGTTAAAATAAGATATAAATGCCTTTGCGTCTTACAAAATGTTGCCAATGTTTTCATGAAAAGCAGCAGCGAAAGCCTATATTCAGCAATAATGAAATAAGTGGTCATTGGTTTAATTGAAGAGATACCTTCTAACATAAAAAATGTAAACAAACGTTCGAAGATCACGTGCCGTAGTAGAATATTATATAATGCAACAGAAATATACTACAAGAAAAATAAATTAAGGAAAGCATAAGAATATTAAGCATTGTAAAAATGAGAAGTGGATCGCAATTCACCGTATCTGTAACGGATGAGCGAAGAGACGCCAAGATAATCGTGGTATCTTAGGTCGAATTGTGTTTGAGGGAAGACATATGTAGCTGCATGTTTCATTTCAAAGTAATTTCCAGTGTTGACAATGTTTCAATCTAATTTCAATTTCAAGTCTTTTCAAAGAACGCGGGCATTCGTATGTAATGTTTTGGCATAGATAAGGCGTGCAAAAGTGATAGTTTTAAGATTTATTTGCTTTTTGGCAATAAGTTATCATTGGTAAAAGTTATTTCTACCAAGTTATGTATTAAAACTACCGGAAGATTATCTAATTGGTACTTCGAGATTTACTAGGGAAAAATATAACATTACAGTAGTACTACAACTGGCAACAAATAAACTGCACAGGAGTTCAATTCTTGACGTTATGGTGTTGGTACTCTAGTAACCTTTAAAAAATACGGTTTTTACATAGGAATTTTTATGGGTTTCTAATACTAATCTATACTCTCATAAACATACATACGTGAAAAATGGTTTTAAATTTAAAATAATTGAATAGAAAACAGAAAATCTGTGTTCTATTTTTTAAAACGTTTTTGATAACTGACCCCGTACAGAAAGTACGCTACCTTCTACGTAAAAGCCGTTTTACATATATTTATAAAACTTTCACCGTCCAACTTGCTAATTTGTAAATCAAAATCTATATCCATAGTCTATAATTATCGTAAACTACTTCGATGATATCAAAATTTTCCAACCTTATTTATTATTTGCTAGTCATTTTTCATGATCGAGTGTGGACAGGTGGTTTATTCGATGGGGCCCCAAAAACTCAATTCCAACAGTTAGAAAGAAAGGAAGTAGTAGAAAGAAGGACGAAAAAACATCAACTCCCGACAAATCCCTCAAACTAATTTAAAACACAATAAAGAAAGGAGATGGCCGGGACAAGATCAATTTCGATGAGGATTATTATTATTTTTAAAAACCCGGGACGACCAATCAATCGTACCGTATTATTATGTATGTGGCCTTCCGAAATTGCCTTTTACCAAACCGTATAAAATCAAATATGTAATGGCGGGGAATTAAAAGGGATAAAGAAAATAATAATAGCAACAACACAACAACGGCAACAATACATTAAAATGTGCAGCTAGTAGAATTAGGAATTAATTTCGACGATTATACCACAAACCGATTCTCTCTGTCGATAATAAAATGCCCTTTTTCGTATACCTCCATTGACTTAGAAGTTAATGTGAAAATGGTCGTGTCCGTGTGGGGTAATTCAACTATAATAAACGCCTTAATTTTATGTAATTTTCCGCGATTTATAAAACGGCAATGTAACAATTTGTAGATGTCTGACAGCCGTTGACCGAGCAACACCAATTACGCTCTTTAAAATTGCACAATTTTATCTACCAAGTTCTGTCAATGAAAGTATAGTATAAATACATATTAAAAATTATGGTGTGCAGCATATCATCGCATTCGGTATATTCTAAATGATACTGGAATATATCCCTAAATAAATAACATTAAACAATAATATGTTCGCCAATCCAAACGTGTAAAAATATTCTTATTTAATGAAAGGTAATAAATAAGAACGCAAAAAATTAAAAGTTATTATTATCATACCTGCTATTAATTATAACAGCTTCGCTAATGATTTTTCATTGACAAATTGTAGATATTAATCAGTTAAATTAACTCTACAAGGCAATTACTCATTAGCTTCCGTATTGCTGTTTTTTAATGATCAGAATCTGAAAATATTTAACCGATCATACCCGGTTATTGTTTTTTTCGGCTAATTCGTTTTCGCTGTTCATCATGGGAATCTCGTTTATTAGTGGAGATAGACGTAGGTTTAAATTTGGTGAAGTTGCTAATTTTTGTGTTTATTGGGAATCTGAAGAGAAAATTGATTTGTGACAAGTGATGTTCGTAGCAAAAAAATATACTCATTCTCTTTTTTTACCGCTAGCGCCTTTATTTGGCCCTGCAGAAAAAAACTAAAAACATATTTTCAGGGCCACCTTCTATCTTATCTAATGATGCAGTGGAAATATTTATATGACGTTTTGGTTCCTTAGCCCCATATTGGATTTTCTGATTTCAACCATGTATAACACAGTGTTCAATATTATGTTTTAATTGACGAAGACATTTTAAAATTAAATAGAGCCATAAAATTTCAGCCACGTTGTATCATTTTTCCAGATATTCGTAGAAATTTGATTTAAAATCAACGGTATATTTTACAAATAATAAATTAAATGTGTGGTTTTGCTAAGTTTACATAAATTTTGCATTTTCTAGGCAGATAATAATCCATCAACATCTATACGTGAAGTGGCGTCAGAAATACATTCTTACCAGACCAACAATCCTCATGTTAGCCACAGCCCAGTGATAATTTAAGACGACTGGAGTGCTGGAAACTACCTAGTAGAGCTTTGATGAATCAAAACTTACCAATTCTGGAATTTGCAACAAGAGAAACGGAGCATTACACAATCCCAGATAAAATAGGGCAGAGAGGCCACAGTATCGTTTAGGATTAAACGTTTAGCTGGACATTTGAGAGGCAGATTGAGGTTGTTGTATGGACAGCAAGATCTCCCGATTTAAATCCTCAGGATATTTTCGTGTGGAGAGTTGTGAAAAATAATATTTATAAAGTTGCTTTCCCACAAAACATTGAAGAATTTCGAGGTAGACTCCGGAATGCCGATGTAATTCCTTGAGAAACCAAATAAAGAGCAGTTCAAATGCTTCTGCTTGGTGCTCTTTTGTTGTTATACTTAACAACTTCTTGGGTAACAATAAAGTAGAACATTATGAAGAATTCGTACGAAATATGTTGGTTAGTATTAAGAGAATGGATGCTAGTATGAGCATTAAAGTACACTTTCTGCATAACCATTTGAACAGATTTCCGGAAAACCTTGGTGAATGTAGTGAAGAACAAGGCGGGCGATTTCACCATGACATAAAGTCAATGGAGCAAAGGTGTCAAGGAAGGTGGGGTACATGATGGTGGGCTATTGTTGGAACGTTATTGTTTTCAAGTCCAACACAATAGAAAATCATACAGACGGCAGTTTACTGCGGTTACACGACAGTTTACGGCAGTTCTAGCATTTATAGAGATATTTTTTTTTACTAGAAACAAACTTTTTAGTTTAATATTCGTTTTATTATGTATAGCTGTATATAATTGTATAATTATAATTTGAGGTATTTTTCGCCTATTTGCTAATAAGTTTTTAATTTTATTTATTTTTTGTTCTTTTCTTCATACCTTTTTAAGAAAAAGCATCATCATAAAAACTAGAGTCAATACGATATAACTGCTAGCAAATATGGAATCAACAACACTAAGTTACCCTGAAACTGCTCCAATAGCGGAAACAATAACATAACTTTCAAATATACGATAAAATTGCGCAGAATAAAGAGAAATTTCATCTCTTACCATATATGTATATGTAATGTCTTTGTGCGGTCACTACCATTACTCCATTGGCTAACACACCTGCATATATTATTATGATTATATATAAAATATGCCATAAAATAGCGCAGAAGGAAATAAAACTAATAAATAAATAAAAATAAATTAACTTCATATAATACCATGTTTCTACCATGGTTTCTATTGACTAATTCACTTGCATATGTAAAGATATCAGTTACATCAAATACACCTTCTAAAAATGTTGCCAATTCCACACATATCCAAGGTAGATTGTTTTGGAATGTGTGTACATAGTGTATAACTTACTCTTCCGATTTTAATTACGGTACTTTAGTTGCCATTGTTGGTATTTTACTTATTATCTTTTTTACTACACAAGTCTATTATTTAACCCGTGCCCGAGTACGATCGTTTAAAATAGTGGCCACGATCGACGAAGTACGACCTCTGAAGAAACAGCAAATTACATTATACGACCACTATCAAAGTCATAAACTCCCAGAGAACCACGTTCAGCTCTTTCCTTAAACTTGTACTTACAAAGTTTACATTTTAGCAACGATAACAATCCATTGTATTATTGGCGAAATGTATGAACTTGAGGTTTTACGCATATGTGGTCACAATTAATTTCTACGTTATCTAACAGTAAGAAATAATTCATACACATGTGCATGTGTAGTTAGTGAAATGTGCAAAATGCGATTGAAAGGTAAATAAAAATTTTATAGCACAAGAAATCGAAAATACACATAGAACTGAAAAACGGGATGGTTAATTTTGTAGGCTCTATGAATAATTTACTTAAAAACATACTATTTATTTCTCAAAGTAATCAGATATTTCCAGCATTAATCGTTGGCAAGGCAGGTAGTACGTACGACGCTTGGTTCATCCAAAGAGCTCGGTGCTAGGAAATAGTTGTTGGTTTGTCAACTACATTGAAATTTCAATTCTGAAAGCAACATTGTTGCGTGTCTTTGGATGTTTCAAATTTTATTCGTTTTACTATTTTTTTCTTGTGCTGCCTGGGAATCTCATGTTATTGATATGCAACATAGGTGTAAATTAATGGAAATTGTTATTTTATTTATTAATTAAAAGTACCATAATTTTCGACATTTATTCGCTAAAGACTACGAGGGATAGGTTTTTAAGTTTTTACAAAAACAATCAATACTATCTCCAAAACATGGTTTTTGAAAGCTTCAATGACTTCTTGAGATGATAAAAATCGCCGTCCACGTATCTTTTGCTTAACATTCGGAAACAAAACGAAGTCGGCGATAAATCGGGTGGATGCGGGCAAATAGACATGAATTCGATGTTTTTCTATTGCTTCTCGGTGCTTGAGATATGTCCAAAGCAACCAAAGAAACAAGCAATCATTTTCTTGGAAGTCTTTCATGAAAAAACAACTAACTCCTATTGGATTCGGGAACGTCCATTTCCCTGATTGTTGCTTAGTTTCCAGCTCGTACGAATATATCCAAGTTTCTTCGTCTGTTTGAATGTTGCATACCAATTTTGAAATTCCTATGTCAAATTGTTTGAGGATTTCGTTACACCAATTGACATAAGCTTTTTCTGCGCTTGGCTCAAATTATACGGAATTCATCAGATCTTTTTCATATCCTTCATGCAAAATCGAATGTACCGTAGTTTTCGATACGTTTAAGAATGCTTCTGCCTCACGGTAGATCACATACCGATCCTCTTCGTTACTGTTGCCCACACAGTGCCAATTTCTTTTGAAACAATCGATTTTGGTCGACCAACATTCATCCAACGATTCATCATTGAAGAAATTTTGCAAAGTAGTTTCGAATAGGTGCTTCATTATGAAAAGTTGAATGAGAGACGTTGCTGTTGTGTTAGGTCTTTACTGAGATCGTAGAAAAATCATCCAGCGACCACCTTCAGCAGAAATTTTCATTTTTTCACAAAATTGATTTTTTAAACGTTCAATATGAACAGGCTGCTCTTCTTCAAATTGCAGGAAACTGTATTGGGTTAGGAGATAATTCCTTTAAGTGTTAAAGCATCCTGCTCTTCAAACAATGTGATACTTCTTCAGTATAACAAAACATGTTTTTTTTTTCCTTTTTGTCTGTGCATTTCCTCTAGCGCTCTGAGTTAAGCATCTAACAACATTAAGGATTTTCATCTAAGAATTTTATCAAGAAAATTGTTACTTTCACATTCCGTTACTAGCTAAAGGAAGATCTTTGTTGAGAGCTTATTTTAATTCTTAACACATATAATCAAGTTTCTTCCGTCCTTCACTTGAAAAGAAAAAAAAGTTGGAATAAAAAGTTGTAGCCAGATGCCTTAAAATGTTGAAGGTATTCAGGTTCGCTTATTTAATTCTGATCTTTCTACTTTCGACGTAAGCTCTTTACTTTAACTATTCCTAATTCCACAAAAAATTCGAATTTATAAATAAAGAAACAGTTTGATTAGCCAGAGAGTCAAAATTCCTTTGCTAGTAACCAAAACACTATAACGTTAATCTCCTTGGAGTTAATCGTCTGAATAAAATAATTTTATATCAGCTATTCCCTCAATCAGTTGCCACCCATAGTACGAGAGTCCTTCAATAAGTCTATAGAAAATGACAGAAGACCGTATTTTCGGTAGAATTTTATTTATTTTTCAACATAATCTCCATTTAACTCATACTTATAGTAGGATTTCAGAAGGTCCTCAAAATAGGCATCTGTTTAGGCGATGACTTCCTCGTTCGATGTAAACCGTTGTCCGCCATTTTTTCAAATTTGGAAATAAAAAAAAGTCACTGCGGGTTAAATCCGGTGAATACGGTGCTTTGATCTCTGTCATTGTTAAGCTTTTGAGATATAAGTGTTTAATCACCGCTCGAAATAAACTTTTTTCATTTTTCTACATAAACAAAAATTCTTTGCTTAAATCGACACTAAAAATGAAACCGTATGATGGATATAACTGAGACTGACAGCTGTCTAGTGATTAATGATCCTTACTAGAAACAAACCATTTTCGATACTACGAGCGTTACTTAAATTATTCCTCAAATTTTTCTCAGTTTAGAAACTTATCTCTAGAAAATAGATTAAAACCTCGTTGAATAAATTGTAATATATATACAGGCGTTTACAAAGATTTCGTAGTATACAAAACATGTACGGTGAAAGTCACGAAACTTTGTAGTCACGTCATTGATTGATCCGTAAAGATAATATCTAACAATCAGAAGCATACATATACATAAGTGAGATAGAAGTACATAACCCCGGTGGGCGACTTAGTTCGTTGTTAAGAGTTGGTTTGTCGTTTGCCATTGTGTTTCGAGAAAGAAAAACAAAATGGAAGTCCTTTAATATCTATTGATGCGGTCCATGAGGTTGTTTAGTAGCTGTAGTTGTTTAATATCAAATCAAAGCTTACATACAAATTGCAGAAAGGTGCAAAGACTTTGGGTATTTCTGTAGACACCTTTTACAATGTAAAGCACAGCAAAGAAGCTACGCTTGCTCTTTCTGCATTCAGCACTGCGACAGCCTTGTACAAGTGCAGCGTGACGCCTAAAACACGAATCTATCCGACGGACGTTCGAAAAGTAATTTTGGGGTTTAAGTTTAAAAAAGATGATAGCCGCAGAGCTCTTATGGAGAAAAATGATATACGTTTTATGGCCTTGCATGCAGGTATCTGAAATGGTTTTATACGAAATGCAGAGTTGATTATTTACCTCAAAATCAAATACATGTTATTACCAAAGGGATATGAATAGCGACTTGTTTACAAATTGTATTGAAACACAACTAATCCCCAATTTAGAAGAACCCTCAATAATTTTAATGGACAATGTTCCGTATCATAGTGTTTTACTTGAGAAGTCACCAAATCAAAGTTAGTCAAAAGGAAACATTGCGCGGTTAAATAATAACATTTTCTACGAAAATACTGCCAATAAGAGTGAACTTTTGGAAACGACAAAGAGAAATAAAAAAGGGAAGGTTTATACTATTAATGAGTGAAGTTTTAAGAATACCTTCATATAGCATATTGATTGAAATGGCTATGGTGACAAACAAGTTTTATAAATGTGGAAGAAAGTCTGGACAGCTGTACATCAGATATCTACCAAAATTCATACTATCATTAGTAAGGTGTATTAGATTAGTTACACTCTGGTTTTAAGGATTAGTACTTGTCGATATAGCAAGTATTTTATTAGAGTGGTACATTATTTAATTAAAAAAATACATATATAATAATAAGATCAGCCTATTCACTTTCATTAAGCTTTGTTGATAGAGAAAGGTTTACTATTTATAATCCTGTAGGTTTCAATCCCTCACGATTTCTTTTTTAAACTTGACAAAAATATTAATCAAGAATTGCAGTTATAAAGAAATACATCGAAAGAAAATATAATAAAAATGTTCATAACTTCAAAAAACTTGACAGTTTACAATTCATTGCAAATACGGTTGGCGTACCTAAATTTGTTTCAAACGCTGCATAGGTCATAAACAAGTACAAAGATTCGTGATTTTCACCGTACTTCTTTAAGTATTTTCAGGTACTTATTCAGCATACGCCGATGACTATAGGACGCTGGAACAGCAGTCTATACTCCCAAAGTACTGAAGTATTTAGTGTGTTTATGTTGCGAACGCGTTCGACAAGCTTACGGCCTAAGTAAGCGCCGCAAGCTTCCGTTCGTAGAGTGAGAGCAACCTAAGAGCAACAACTGATTTGGTACGGGTCGAGATGCCGTAATCTAAACAACCGAAGGCGATGTGATTCCAATGCTATACGCTTTAGAACAGTCGACCAGCTAAATTTTCGCTTTCCTAGAATAAAGTATATCTTAGTATTTCATTACCGCAAATTTTAATTAAAACATGCACGTAGTATAAGCATATTTATAAAATAGAATGAGATCATTTTTAGTTAGAATATACGCAATACAATTTTCACGAATCTATTTCCTACGATACGTAGGAGCACGAACGGGATGGATATGGAAACAGCGAAACTTCTAACTGGCTGCGAGATCAGGTCCGCTGTAGAATTATTATAGAATCCCCCCACACACATTACAAGATTAATTTCTTTTCGGTCCAATAATTCAATTAATTCAAAGCTGTGCAGGGAATGTTATGTTAAGTAAACTCTTCGCGTAAGGCTTAGAGTAACTAGTTTTGGAATTAGCACTGTACCTCCTTCCGATAGAAGGTCCCCTCGTTAAATGTTGTACCTATGTAAAATTATAATTTTATAAAAGGACAATACAAAATGTAGTAGAATATCTAAGGATGTTTTGGTATTATACACATATTCAATAATAATAATAAAATAAAGTTTCTAGTAATAAAAACTAGTATATTTGGCCATATAAAAAAATTAACGGGAAATGTTATATTAAAAAATGATTTTTTAATACAAGTATGTAATAATGTGTAGTGCACGAGATAAGTGTAGCCAATATATGTACTTGGTTATGTAATGATATAAGCTGTACAAAGCAAAATATATTTCATTAGAATCAACTGCATATTTCAGATTTTGTTGAACGTAGTCATTTTATTAAAATGAGATAATGTCTAAGCTTTTAACCTATGAGATTTTGTTTTATGAGACCTTTAGCCTTGAACTATGTAATTTTGTCATATCTTACAAATTTCGTAGTGGTTTGTACGTATCATTTGAAAGCATTTGTAAAATGTAAGAAAATAACGGAAAGAGGACGTCTTTTTATCAAAGGTATTTATTTATTCAAATGTAATTCTTTCTCCATTTTAATCTCGTGAGATTACGTAAATAGTCTGTTACCATCATAAGATACACACGTTTTCTCCGTGTACGAGGTATATCTTTTACGTTTTTACGAAAACAAAGAAAAGTTGGTGGTATAATTCCTTTTATTGCTTTTCAAAATCTTCGCCATTAAAATTTATACACTTTCGCATACGCTCTGGAAGAATTTTTTCCACTCTGAAGATTGTATCTAAAAAACATTGTTTTTGATGACTTCAACAGCCTTTTCACGTAATAAAAATCGCTGCCCACGCATTTTTTGTTTCACATTCGGGAACAAAAAGAAGTAATTAGGACGAAGGATCATACGACGTTGTCATTTGTTTTCCTGATTTCATTGATGACTTGCGGGAAACAAATTGCTACATACCATTTAGTATTAACTGTTCTTACATCTTCCAAAGCAATTCTTGCGACATGATTAATATAACGAAAGACACAAGCATCATCATCATCAGCAGCATCATTTCCTTGGAAGTAAAAGTTCGTAAACTAACAACTTTTATTGGATTCGGTTCATCTGGGAACACTCAAACAGTTGATTCTTTCTTAGTTTCCAGTTCGTACGAATATGTCCGAGTTTCGTCACTCGTTACGATGTTATATACAGATTTTTAACTTCCTCTCTCGGATTTATTAAGTATTTCTTTACACCAATTGAAACGACCGCTCTTTAGGTTTGGGTTAGATTACGGCAAATCCAAGTCACATGCCAATCCTCTTCAATCATGACCTTCATGAAATTTATTACTCACAGAAGCGCGATCACGACGGAAGTCTGCAAATAGTCTTTTCTAATGTTGCTTCATTCATTCATTCAAGAGATTTAGGGGTTGTTGTTGTGTTAGGCCTTTGCTAAATTGTAAAAAATCTTCACGTGAAATTTCTACTTTTGCACAAAATTGCTTTTTTTAACGCTCACTATAAACAAACTATTCGGCCGATTTCTGAACTGTCACTGCTTCATCAATATCAAATGTCAAATTTTACGAAAATAGTCAAACCTCAACAGCGTCATCTAGAGGTAGTTTGTAACAACTTAAGACGCTACCCTCGCATCTCTTTCTGCGAATTGACAAGGTAACACCTGCAATTATTCAGATTTGGGTGAAATTCTATGGCCTGATAGAGTCCCTGCCTATATAATATATAATTTTGTTAGCGGCCCAGCCATTCGATTTAGGGCACCAGGATCGATGCAAAGGTTATACTTTTTAATTTCTTTTTTAGTAGCTGGAAAACTACAATAAAAATCTTCTTCTAACATGCTTTGAAATAAATTACACCAAAGAAATTGCGAATAATTTTTGAAATAAATCAATTGTGCTGTATCGGAGTACCTCACTTTCTTTTCAATTTTGTGTATAACAAATTTAAACAGTTGTACACTAAAATAAAAACTTAGGTCTGAGAGCTGCATTTACATGCGATTTTGTTAAATTAGTGTAAGAATTAAAGTGTAGTGCAAATTAATCACTACCGTTTACAAAAAGGTGTAGTACGAAATTACATTATGCTGACTTCACATACGGTAGTGCGAAATTGGTGCAAGAATTAATGCAAAATTATTCATCTCATTGCAATCTTTCGCATTAATTCTTACACTAATTTCTCACAATTCTATGTGAATACTATTTAATGCAGGAGTGCACATTGGGGAACATTGATATATTAAAAGAACTAAGAAACAACACGCATAGCTGGTACTTGCTTTGTATATATGTACTTGAATATATTTTTCTTACATTGCTAGAAAAAAACTGTTCCTATGTTCACTTGGAAAAGCGACTTACAATGGTTTTTCAGTTATACTATTGAAATCGTTAAAAAGGCTACGCGGTTTTGACGCTTTAACCCATGTGAATATACAGGGGATTCCATTTGAGCAATGTGAGTGAGCTCGGAAATGCCGTGCGATTACACAACTGCAATCGATGAAAGATATGCATCTTTGATAATTTAACCAGAGGAGGATATTTTACATGGACATTTATAAATCCTTAAAATCAAATGTAAACTCATGTACGTATAATTTAGTAAAATTGCTAACACAGAAGTTCAATTTTTTTAAGCTTAATAACGATTTTTCTATCAATAATCCACTAAATGTAGTTGAACTTTTAAAAACTTAGAACTTAATGCTGATAATAGATTAATATCTTTCGATATATTTGATATATATTGTTTTCCAAACTAAGGATTTTCAAGGCCAATATTTTTGAAATACAAATACTACACTTATTCTGGCAACAAATAATAGAAACGAAAATAAGAAGTTTATAAAATTAACTCTTCGTTCTTCATTGCAGTTTAACTATTTGAGTTTATCTAAGAAATATAATTTTTACCTGGTTTTTTCAAATCATAATAATGTTAAAAATGTTCGGTGTAATAATAAAATAATAAATAGTTTTACGAAAAAGTCAGGATTTTACAAAATGGATTGTACCATGTGTGGAAAATGTTACGTTGGCCAAACTAAAAGATAATTAGAAATTAGACCAAAAGAACACTTGCTGCACATTAAAAACAGAAAGATCCACAGTTCCTCGTGTCGTCCAAAGGAGCTGTACTTTTGGTTTGGCCACCGTATGTACATTTATTAATGAGCAGTGTATGTGAGAATTTGGATATGTTTGAACCTATATGTAGGAAAATATATGAAAGTTAGTTAATTAATAACGATCTGGCTCCAATATGTAATGCTTTATTAAATCTTGCAAAATCTGTTTACTAAATGTACACGATTCTTTTCTTACAATCTTATCGGTCATCTTAATGCTGTTTTGGCACGTGATTGTTTTTATCAAAGCTTTACTTGTTGCATGTAGTTTTAGTTTTGTATTTCGTTTATATAAATTGAATAAAAATTTGTGAAGAAAGACATATGATTTTTTTAAATTATATTAAAAATTTCGCAACTCGATATTATATTTTTTCCGTATTCCGAAAGATGAACGTATACTTTTACTGAACGCAACGAAATATCCTATTTCTTTTGATGGTATAAACGCAAAATAAATGCCAATACGTACGCAAACTCAACAAGAGAGAACGGTCGGAGACCTAACAAGCCGCGAAGCCCATAAATTTATCAAAAATGAAATTGAATGGAGTATTGTCCTAAAATCATTGAACATACCGGTTAAAATTACCACACTTAAATCGTCGTTCTCGATACTCCGCGGTACTATCATCCGTGTGGAACATGTAGCAAATGTATATTTTAGAATGACTTACGGGCCGCAGATGTATGATTAAAGACGATTTGTAAGGACAAGATAATTGTTTAATTGATGCAGATCGATTTGTGAAGCGAAACCGACTCGCAAAATAGTCATAGGGTACGGTCTGTGTGATATTTCACGGTTGGCGTAGTAGGTGTCTGTTAATGTAGAATGAGTTATTGCAATTGCATAAGCATTTCGCAGCTAGAATATATGATAATCTTTAGTTACTGTCAGTAGTAATCAAACTTGGCAAATCCATAATATAGTAACAACCGTCTACGTACAGTATGGAAAGAATCCTGTACTTGTTGGAAAGGTTATTATTGGTATGTAGTTACTATTTATACTTGTACCCACTAAATATTAGATGATGGTTTTAGATAAGCATCTACTAGGTCATTTGGTTAGCTTGGGACAATATGGTAATTGATTTAGTTAGATTCCTAGGCAGCTAATGCCGAGTAACAGACAAGATGATCGTAATACTATGGCAACCTCCAAAGGTTTAATGTCATAGTCATAGACTTTGCGCCTGTAATGGCCGGTCACTTGCTTGTACGAACTTGTGAAAATAATTGACCTCTTTGAGATTCCTCTCACGCGAGAATTATCTTCTGCAAAATATTTGAGTTTAGTTGGGCCAAAATCAAGAAGATAACTTGCGTATGAACAGAATGCGAACCAACGAAAATAAAAAATACTGAATAATAAGACTACTTAGTGAAGAAGGTAATACACTTACTGCGTGCGCGGAAAATAATTCCTTCTCTGAATAATTTAACAGCGATTCAAATTTTATTCGTTCACAGAAGTATTTTTAGGGAGTTTGCGGTATTGCATTGTTTTTTTTTACGTGAAGTACTGTCTTTCTTCTTTCTTTTATGAAATAACCTGTACATTTTCCAGAATCTGATAGAACTACGGATCTGATTATTTTTATATTATTATATTTATTATATTTATATTATTAAATTAAGCATGAAACTATGCAGATATTCATTGAACATATTTACATTTACGTGTTCAATTTCAGAAACTAAGTAAGCACCATTTACCTTCGCATAAACTGCAATATTAATCTTTGTATTTAGTTGAACATTTAGTAACATTTCGAGAGTTATATTTTATGTAATGTCCATCTTAGGCATTACTTTAAGAAATTCTCATCATCTAGGAAGTGTTTTGATAAACATTTCTATTTAGCAGTTTTTTATTTTTTTAAGTACGTTTTAATATGTTCTTATTATATTTTTTACTGCTGGAAAACTTATTGTGCGATGCTTTAAACAAATCAATTCGTTTTTTTGACGTCTTTGTTAACTTGCTAGAGAATGCATATAGGAAAACGAAGATAACTTCGAGTAGATGTCGGAATTGTAACAAAAGAGGTAACGTTACAAACGAAAGTTTGTAGTATATTTCGTCACATCTACGTTTTTAAATCTGCAGAACTTCATATTTAATTTACTAAAGATCGACATTTAAACCAGTGTCTCTATTAGATTATGGGAATATATACGAGGTACATATTAAATACTAATAATAATAATAATAATAATAATAATAATAATAATAATGATTATTATTGTTATATATCAAAGTATACAAGGTAGATGTATAAGAAGAGCAAACGAAACTAAATAACTTAGTATTTAACTATTCGTTTAAGGAATACGGTTCTAGATTAACTAAGTATTCAAACAATCTGCCTTTTAACACTCTTAGTCTTGATGAACAACAGTAGTTTGTTATATAAACGTGGACTAAAACAAAATACATTCCTTTCCGTTAGTGCTATTGGTATTGATAAAAGTAATTTTTTAAACGAGTACTATATGCATGATTATGGTTAGAATCATTTGAAGTCCTTTTTTTTTATACAAAAAAAAAATTATGCAGTAATAAATATATACTCCATGAAAGCTATAATTTTTCTATTTTGTCAATTTCCATTAATATTACAAGGTAGTTTTTTCACATAGTCTTCATTTAACTGAATACATTCATCCCAATTGATTTTTTTAAGCCGTCCTCAAAGAAGTTTTTCGGTCCACCTATTTATGACACATTTTACGTCAGTTAAACATTCAAATCGAAAAGATTTTTTGAAAACTGGGAACAGATGAAAATCATTGGGTGCGAGATCTGGTGGGTAAGGTGGATGCGGAAGCAACTCCCATCGTAAATCATTCAAAACATCCTCTGTCTTTCTTGCGGTATGGGATCTTGCATTATCTTGTTGCAATAACGGACGCTTATGCAACTTTCCGGACTGTTTTCTGACAAGTGCCTGCCAAAGTGGTCCACATAATAAATTCGAATAATATTCTGCTTTAATTGTAGTATCCATCGGCAGATAATCCATAAAAATAATCGCTTGGCAATTCCAGAATACAGAAGCATTACCTTTCCAACAGACAGAACTGCATGCGCCTTAAGTGGACGCCCTTCTTTCGGTTTATGCCACTCTTTGGATTGACGCAGTGGTTATTATCCGTTGCCAAAATTCATCACCGTAACGGGTGATTGCAATTGATGAAAAATGTAAACAGACTCCAGCACAGCTTTGATTTCACCTTATTTTGTTTTTTAAAAATAAAAATTTAGTCAGCTTCCGTTATTTTACTTTTTTCACATTTTAAAACATACTAAAAAACGTCACTTTATTCAAATAACAAGCCTTACAACCGCAATGAACGTAAGTTTTGACAGTTATATTTGGAAGGATTGCCAACTTGAAATACAAAATATTTTGCCCTCTATTGTTAAGCTCGCTAATTGCTTATCCACCCTCGTATTATGGGATTTGTTTTTACCATTTAACATTTAACATTGCAGATCTAATTTAATATAATGTTCACACTCTATCATTACTATCGGTCTTAACCAAGTGCTTCGTAATTTCTTTAAAATTTAAAATAACCTATGTTGTAGTATATGTAATTATCACATCAATGTCTTCAACGTAACTGTAAGATTGTCCGCAGGATGACGTATAATTTGGCACTTTATTAAAATATCCAGTGTGCATTCAATCTAGAACGGCACTGTAAAACTTCACAAATACATATATTGCAAAATAAGACATTTTTTATGCGAAACTAGAAGTTAAAGTTACAATTAGAGAAAATAAGAAATAAACAGTGGAAGGATAAATTATTATTTATCCTGCAACATCATATAACTAACCTGCCACGTATTACATGAGAAATTATAAGATCGTATTGTTATTATTATTACTGTCGAATCATGGCACAAACGCCTTTAGTCACTGCGACCTGAATTGATCTATTGTAGCAAAATGTCTTTGTGCATGTTAGAATAGTTGGAAAGATGTATAATATATTATGTCCTGTAAATTTACAGAAACGTTACGCCAGGGTTGTAATTTTACATGAGTTGTCATTAGTAAAGCAATGTCACCGATAGTTTAATGTAATCTTATCTTCCGTTGTTTAAATACTTCATTCCACATCTTGGACTTGAGATTTTATCTTGTTTATATTGTTTTTAAATGGGCAATAATAAAAGTGGGCGTTAATTAATGAGTATGCTGGACATTGCCAAGTTCCTATGTGTGACATTCGGTCACATTAACTAAACTGGATTATTAAAATATTGCATTTTACTGTTTTGTGGAAGAAATGTTTATAGTTTTATGGTAAATATTTACTTAATTATTCCTATGTCGCTCCTCCATCTAGCGTAGGTAAGTTTGTTCTCTGTCATCCTGCATACATGTCCCAACCATCCCAGGTGTCTTTTCTGAATCCTTTTGTCTATTGCTTTTACTTTATTTTTCTCTTATTCAGTCTTGTTTGGGTTTCCTCATTATTTTCTTCAGAAATCTCATTTCTGTTGAGTTAATTCTACTTGTACTTCTCTTTTGTTATCCATGTTTCGCATTCATGTGGTAATATTGGAGATATTATTTTTTCACCACCTAGGTTTTTACTTCTTTGGCTACGGTTTTAATGCGTCGAATGCTTTTTTAAGCTTTCTTAACGTTAACTTCTCTTTGCCATCTTCCGTTCTCTTCTACAATCCCTCCTAAGGTTTTCACCTGCCCACATATGTCGCTCCAGTTCAATATTATATGTCTTCCTAAATGGGAAGATATAAGAAAAAATAATAAAAATCTTTTCTTCTACGTTTATTTTCATGTTATTTTTTCTTAATTCTTCATTCAATTCTTCATAAATTGTAACAATTTACAACTCTTAGAGTAAATATCAGCAATGCGATAATTTGGGATCAAAAAGTATTCCCAAATCTCTAATCGTTATACACTTCTCAATTTTCACGCCATCCACTACACAATCACACTCAATGTTTTTATATTTCCGTGAATGTGCCATAGTTTTACATTTAGAGATGTTCAACGTCAACATGTTTACCGAACACCACTCCGACAGATTGTTAAGATCCTCTTGTAGCATTAGACAATCATTAGCGCTACTTATAACGCGGAAGATTTTTACATCATCAGCGTACATCAGATGATCCTGAGTTTGTCGCAAATGTCATTAATAAACAGTGTGAATATAAATGGATCGAGATTCACCGCTATACGTCACAAAGCACCCTGACTTCATACCATCATATTCAAACAGGTCAACGCCGTTGGTGTGAAACCCGAACATTCGCAGTTTGTATGATACCATCTTATGCTGAACATTATCGAAAGCTTTTCTAAAGTCAGTTTAAATTACGTCTACCTGTTTTCTTTCATCCAATGCTTCAGACACTGCCTCTATAAAATTACAGAGATTTGTAACAATCGACCTGCCCTTCATAAAATCATGTTGACATGCTTATAAACATTACTGCAAACAATAGATTCGAATACCTTTGCGAACCCACGTTTTTGGCCCTCGATTTAAAAATCGTTATTACTTTCGTCTTTTTCCATTCGTCTGGGAATACTTCGCGTGCAATAATGTTGTTGAAAATAACTTTGAGAACAATTACTGCAGTACAATAAATGATGAAATTCACTCTGGACCCATCTTCAGTGTATTCTTTAGTTTTGCTGCAGCTTTACGAATATCTATTTCAGAGATAAAGTGTAAAGTGAACGCACCAATGAAAATACCATTAGCATTTCCATCTCCAAATGCGTTGTATGCGTTGTTCGTTCTACCAAGCTATACACTAAAATAATCAGCGAATCCATTGACAATGTCCTGTGGTTTACTCAAAACTTCAGTATTCAACAACATCAGCCCAGGAACCCTTCCTCGAACTGATGTAATACTAAAATTTTTTTGGGCCAGATTTTATTGTTTTCAGTGCAACTCGTATAACTAATATACTGTATATGCTTAATAATATTAGGTATGAACCACGCTGAATATTTAGTATTTCTCTTGATTCCTATGCTCGTCGAAAACCGAGTATAATATTGAATGGAACTCATATTTGCAGTGGCGACGGCACTGATATCGCTTACTCATTACTTACTACACTTACAACTAAAAATTTATTTTATTAATATTAGCGCAATATAAAAAAAACATAATATTGTAAACACAGAGGCTTTATAAGCTAGAATATGCAACGTTATTCAAATCTTTAGAATATTCATGCATTATTCCCATAAGGTAACCAGTTGATTTTACTTATGTATATTCTAAGAGAATAATTCCACAGAATAAAGGAAGTAAATACGTAACCAGATAAAGAATAAATTAGCTATCTACCTTATGTATCTACTCATGAAGATATATTTCCCTGAATTATTTTAGTAAATGGTAAAAACTATATTTTCTGTGTGGTTGGCAATAAATTATAAACAAGACATTCAAGAAAAGAGAAAAAATTATGTTACCATCAGGTACTTAATAAAACACAATTACGCATAAAGTAATTACGCAACGTTAATTTTTCCTTTTTGTGAGTCAATCCGTTTATGCAGAATAAAAATTTATTCAAAATGTCTTCAACCTCGTATGCAAGTACCATAAAATGAAATATAACTGCAATTATATAATTAATTAAAATGATTACGCATATTATTGAATAAGAAATCTTTGCGGAAGTTTAGAAATATAATTCTCTCTGCACTATACAAAGCGAATGTATCGATAATTTAATTGCTCCTGCTCACAAAACGTATTTTTTGTCTGGTATTTGAATTATTCGAAAAATATGCGCTACATCGCTAATTTTTAAACTTGACCTCTTTATATACTGGTTTTTGCTTCTCACTAGATCAACTCGTACCATTCGTACATTTCCTTAAATTTCTGTGGAAGTTACAATTATATTGGCATCCCATAAATCTTGATAGAGCTTTTCCACGCCTTTTAAATCTCGTTGAGGTCTTGCACCTTAGTTCTTATTAACTAACATTAGGATTAAAAAAAATATTGATTTTTCAACCGAGTTCCTCAAATTCATTCAGTATCTGCTACGCGAGCTGTACAGTTAGGAAAAATATACCACGATATATACAGTTACTTAATTGTTGATAATTTTGAATCTTATAAGTTGCGTTGGATTCTTTCTGTCCTTGAGAATACTAGTAAACAACACATAAGTATCGGCCGAATCATCATTCGGTCACCGGTTGATGATGAGGACCATTCGTGTCCTCGAAACGGCCATCCCGGACTAATTATTATATTACTATAAAATAAATTAAACTTGTGTGGTGCGGAGGTTGCCGATACTTATGTGTTGCTTACCATACTACGCCACAGTCCTTGCTATCATTCTTGAGATTACTTCTCAACCAGTTTCTTGACGCAAGTGAGATATAATTCAATTGAAACCTAAATATTTGATTCTTAATGATAGAGACAATGTACTTTTTTTCCAAATTCTGTTATTTTTATAGTTCTTCTACAATAAGATCACATATTAAATAAAGATTATCAGAATTGGTGATCGCATTCTTAGATCTCAAAGCGGCTTTATACAAACAGGCAAACCATAGAATACATAGAAAAACGGTACTTGAACAGGAGCCAATGTACAAATATATGGCGAACGGTCTGAAGAATTCTATTTAAAGAAAGGAGTAAAACAAGAAAACAGACTCAAGACATTGTTGTTTATTCTAGTAATAGATCGATCAGATAATTATGAAAAATTGCTCTAATATTTGAACTGAAAAAATAGGGAAACTGGAAGTAGAAATAAATTCAGGAAAAGAGTTAAATAATAATATTTAACAATAAAAAAGGAATATGCAAAATAGGATTCAGAGCCATTAGATAGCGATAAAAAGGGGCAACAACATACGAATACTTGGGAAGTAAATAGTAAATGTGTACGAACGTAGCAAATAGATCAAAGAAAGCAACAAAAAGGAAAAACAGATACAAGAAAACCCAGAAAACGACAGTACGGTCAATGTTACATGCTTGTGAATCGTGGGCCCCTAAGTAAATTAAATGTCGTGGAAATGAAATACTTCCGGAATACAGATAGGGCAAAGTACTTTAGCAACTTTACTAAAGTGGTTGGTATTTCAAGCACGAGTCAGAGTGCTTTGAGAAAATAAGTACCAAATACTTCCATTTACGAAAGTGCTTGAATCACCAAGTACAGTAAAAAAATAAAGCGCCAAGTACTTACAATAGAAATATCAAATACAAAGTACTCATTGTAAAGTATTTTAAGTCCTGAAAGCATTTTGAGCATTGCTAAAAGTGCTTCAAGCACTTCGCAAAGTGATTTAAACAATGAAATGAAACAACATGAATACTAAAAATAGAGATTCCATTATTTCACAAGTATCTCAAAAAATAGTGTATTGTCAATTGTCAATACTGTTACCCTCCTAATAAATCCTGTGAGGACTCTATTAATAATAGTTTAAATTAAATTTTGAAGCACTTAGATGAGGATGAATATGTTGGTAGCATTTCCTTTTTACTCAAGTAAAACTTTTGATGTCATAAATTATATTCTTTTTGATACGTTGCAATTGTACGGTATTCGATGAAATGCGTAAAAAATCATTCATTCATATTTGTCGGGTCGTCCTCAAGTCCTCAATCTGTATTAAAACCACGGCAAAAAAAAATTAAAAAATATTGAACAGGGTGTAATGCGTATATCAATCCTGGGTCCCGTTTTATTTTTCATTTTTGTTAACAATATTCATTTGTTTGTTAACAACACTTGTGCGTATCAATATGCCGACGATACTTTCCTTACCTTAACTGCCGTCTCTTTTGAAGATTCGTCAAAAACTGCTACAGCGGCAATTAAAAATATGATTACATGGTACGATGAAAATGCTTTAAATTTAAATGTTAGTAAAACCATTTTTCTTGTGTACAGTGGTAAATCGCTTCCGTAATCCACGAAGTCAAAAGTTTTTGGGGAATACCTTGCTACTTGAATTGGAACGACCATGTAGTTTGCTTAAGTAAAACATTAAACAACTCTTTTTATACCATATATCATTTACGAAACAATGTTGACTTGTCTCTCTTAAAAACCTTATATTTCGCGTATATCCATTCTCAAATGAAACACGATATATTAGCCTGGGCACATACTTCTCTATCAAAAACGTTCTTATTCTTAAAAAAAAAATCCTACGTTGTATGTTAATTCGTCCCAATACGTCATCCAGAGATTATTTTAAAGATCTAAATATTACGACTTTACCATCTTTATACATTTACGAAGATAGTGTTTTACTTGAAAAATTGAAGGATTTTTAAAGCCAACGCAAACTTGTCGGGTTCTAATATTCGAATAATGCTCAGAATTTATCTATTCCGTGACATAAAAGTAATTTACTTGAAAAATGTCCGTATTATTCAACCATCAAAGCTTTTTACGCATTACCTTCAGAATTAAAGCAAGCACAAGATACAAAGAGTTTCAAAATCAACTTAGTTTCGAGGTATATCTCCACATACAATTATAAATTAGTGTATTTTGTATTTAATTTTTATATTTTACATGACTAATTGTACATGAAGTAATATTTTCTTTTTAATTTGTTGTGGTTTGTTTTGTTGACAATTGTCTATATCTAGATCTAGTTCCTAGATAGTAAAAAAAAATATTTTCAAAATGGTTTAATACCTTTGAAAGTACTAAATACCTTCCTTAAAAGCGATATAAAGAGTGAAATAAAAAAAAGTATAATTACTACAAATTAGAAAATAGATAGTTACAATGGTTCGGATAAGTTCTGTATCAAAGAACGAACAAGAGCCACACTGCGTGAAATGAAGGAAATGACTGACGATAAAAATCAATCAATTTAGTTTAGATAGAATTGAATTCAGCCAGCGTAGAATTTCAAATTCGACGTCTTCCAAAAGGCCTAATGGATGGAAGAAAATCATCGAAATTGTTAGCAAGTTGTAGTCTGATAAGGTGTGTCGATGTAGTGCTTGAAGCACTTTTAGGGCTTCAATGTGCTTCAAGTGTGCTTCGATCACTTTTTAAAAGAAGGTATTTGGTACCTGATATTTAAAGTACTTGTTTTTAAGCATTTGAACCCTCGAAGCACTTTGAAAGTAATTAAAGCTCTCTTGAAGTGCTTGTAATTTTACAATTTAAGCCATATTATTGATATTTTACTGAGTTTTGGATGCCGCTTTACAAAGTGCTTGAAGAGTTTTTAGCAGCGCTTGAAGCACTTTCAGCAGTGCTCGAAGCATTTTAGGGACTTCAAATACATCACAATAAGTACCTCGTACTTATACTATTTCCATTTGCCGGTATATAGTGCTTTACCCTTTCAAATGCTATATTTGAGTAATTTAGATATTTGAAGCACTTTGGTAAAGTGCTTTATCCATCTTTGATTTGGATAACACGGAGAACACTGAAGTAACGACACACTCTGCATCACACACTCGGAACAATTATTTCAGAACTTCCTGGATTTTTGTTTAATCGTACGGTTTACAAAATCCACGAATTCCCGAAACAATTGTTCCGATTTAATTAGGTAACGTAAAAACGTTACACAAAAACCACATAAAAATGTGGTTTTTGTGCACCGATACTTTAGAATTTGCCAAGGTGAATAGGTGCTAATGCAATACTGAGCTAATTCCAAAATCTTTATTTTTTTTAATCCTTCAGGAAGTTAACAAGAATTTCCTAAAAGAACTTCCATAAAATACGATACGATGATTTCGCCATAAACTTAAATAAAATATATCAGTATCCTTGATATGACTATTGTAGGGAAGGGTGGTTCTATATAATGGAGAATTTAAACCAATATTCGTAAACAGGCGATTGAACGACACATTAAACTGTGTCTTTCCAATCTTGTTACTTATAACATTATGTAATGTAGGCAAATAATTTACGTTTTTCCTACATTTTAGTGACACTAATAATGTCATGTGTTTGCACTGAAATGATATTTAGTAACTTAAAATCTACATATTTTAAAAATTTTCGTTGTATTCCCTCAATTCTGTTAGCACGTATATTGTATTAGGGACTCCAAACGTTATTATTATTGTTAGTACCATAGACCCGTAAGATATGTGAATAATAAAAATTAATCAATGTGATTTTGAAATAATAATTTTGTGCCAAAAATTATACCCTTTAATTTGGGATAGTTCAGTAAGCGAATTGTATCTATAATGAATTATATTTTTCTTCCCAGTAAACATAACTAATATTACATAATATTAGTATAAATAAAGGTTAAGGAAATCAAGTGTTGGGATGTGCAATGTAAATCGATGTGCTAGTTGCCAACTATAATTTATGAAATGTTATAAATTATATACTTCTTTCTCTTATTAGATATTAAAAAAAATAACCCCATAATACTATTAGGTACTGCATATTAGTGCCGTTCATTTTTTTCAGAATTTCTTTTAATAAATATTTTAAGCGTATATCAAGCAATTATTAACAATTTACATTACATATACCGTTATCCGCATCGCTAAAATATATCAATATTTTTTTGAATAACGACAAGAAAAGTAATACGCATGTCTTTTTATTTTTCATTAATTTTCCGATAACTATATACATGATACAAGAGAAAATAAAGTTGAAGCATGACTCCCTCAGTAACAGCAACAAGAATTCAAAGTCCAATTTAATGCCAGTCTATAAAATCGCACGGGTGTTATAATACTCAACAGCAACTATTTCGAACAATATGAAGACATCGGAGAATGGAATATAGGAAACAGCGATATAATTTAATTAAATTATGTAAATGTTCCACAATACGTATGTATATGCGGCTTACATGCGAACTACATTGTGACGATGGTGTCCCTAGGTGCACATACATATATGGATGCCAAAGCTATTATATGCAAATGTGACACCCCCTAATGAGGTTGCAAACAGTAAGATACAGATCCCAGTAGTCGGTGACCGTTTTAATCTGGTCATCGAGATAATCTTTCCTTCTCTTTGGTTTCGTGTTCGCGATGTTAGTACCTCTGTGCAGCAGCACCGCTACCGTTCCTCATCGAGCGTTACGAGGAAAAGAGCGGGAGCACTCGCCAACCGAAAAAAAAGAGAGGAGGACGAAAAAGCTGAGGATGGTAAAAAGCGAACGCTATCGCTTCATCGAAACTTATCTTACAACAACTTACTTAAGGCGGAGATCGTGAAATCCTTATCTATAACTCGATTTACACGTGTACATGGCCTTTTTAATGAACGAAATTTTATGTTTTCAAACACGCAATTATTCCACCGATGGAAATGTTTATGTGAATGCCGCCGCCATGGCGAGAACGGTCCGCGTTCCGAAACGAACGCTACCATTCTCCGATCAGATTCACCCAAACGCATTGAGAAATCTTTCTTTGGATTTTACAGTTTCTTTGTGATCTAGCACGTGTGCAATTAAGTATAAATTTTGATGAAAACTATTTCTATCACAAATTAAAACTAATATGATGCAGGCAAAAGTAGTATTAGTAACAAATACTTTAAATCAGTATTATTTAATTATAAATAAATAGGCAACAACGCCCTCTGTAAAATAATGAAAAAAACTTGCGCATATTTGCGCAAACTTTTAAACAGAATACAGGGTGAGTCGGAAGGAATATACCAAACTCCAAAAGTGTACTGTACACGAGAAAATAATGTAAACAAGATATTCCTATCGATTTTCACTTGTTTCCAAGTTATAGCGTGATTTTAAAAAACTAACTAACGTTCTTGTAAATGATGCAAAATTTCGCTTGTTTTCGAGTTAATTATAATAATAATTTATGAAGCCAAAACCGGTTGGACTGTGCAATACGTCTTAAATGAAATAAAAATATTCTTGCACTGACTATCCATGTAAAACAAAAAGTCGGGAACGTTCTACATTAAAAGTAAAAGTTTCTTTCGCTTGTTATCATATATAAATTACTCCAATAATTTTGTTGCCGATTTAATGTTTATTTACGAATTCGTACATTATTTTGTTAAAAAATGCTGCATTCAAATTTACAATATGCAAATCTGGTGTTTGTTCATGTCTTTTGTAAAATGTTTAGAGATCAATGGTATTTTTAAACATAAAAAGAACGCTCCGATCAAAAAACTGTTAATATGTGAAATTTTGTTTGTTTGTATATCCGATTGTGAAAACAAAATTGAATCAAAATTAATGTATTTTAGTCCAGACTTTTGAAGAATACAGGAACATAATTACGTGTTACGGCGAAGCTTGATCAAACTCTTCCGAAGCTCAACGTATCTATCAAGAAAGATATCCATTAATACATGTTCCTAATGCTAGAATATTTATTGATGTGCAGAGGCGTTTGGCAGATCGTTTTTTTCAAAAAAGCAAAAGTTATTAACGGGACCTCGTAATATTGTTACAAACAAAGAAGCTGTTTTGCGAATAGTAGAAAATAATAACCACAACAAAAATAAGTTCGGGTGTGCGGAATGTAAACCGGGAATCAGTTAGACAAGTCAAGAACAGCTTTTTCAACCGTTTTATTTCCAAAAAAAGCTAATCGCGTATTAGAACAGAATTATTTACACCGTGTACAATATTACGATTGGTTACAAAATCAAGGGCAACATTTTCGGTTATTAATCTTGTTGGCCGATGAAGTAGGTTTTAGTCCTGATGGTGTTCTTACACAATGTGCACTACTGGAGAGATGAAAGTTCTCATCAAACCGAAATACGGAATCACCAGTACGGATTTTCTATTAATGTACGGGCAGGTATAATCGACAATTACCTCGTGAACTAATCACTTTATTTAAAAACGTCCTATTGAACACTATTCAAAGAATGTACTACATGCATGACGGTGCACCATTTCGCTTTTCTCGAAAACTAAGGGAATTTTTGCAAAGACAGTTTCGAAATAGGTGGATTGGTCGTGGGCACCTATACCATAGGTAGCTCATAGTCCCGACCTTAACTCATCGATTTTTCATTTTGGAGGCTTATGAAAAATGATGTGTATGTCGTAGAACTAAACAATGAATCCGCTGATAGATTCTCTAATAATCCATGTATACGTCAAAGATGATGTTAATTGCAAAAGTGTATCTAACAACAATGCCAACAATTTGAACACATTATTTAGAGCGAAGTACCTTACATCTTTGTAAATCTAATCATTGTTTTTCTTTGTTATATTGTGTTGTAATTTTTAGAGCTAATATCGACCCAGTAGCTATTCTTTCTGTTAAGAGAAATACATTTTCTAAAAAAAAATTAAATTTTTAATATCCTGTGTCTTCAAAACAAAAGCCTTGCGGATATTAGTGTATAAGACCTTTTTTTATTATTTTATGGTCCTCTATCGCGTAGCAGTATGCACTGTAATTTTTTCAATAACACTCTGTATATTTTTTACTTGAGAATATTAATTCATTTTTTAGTTATCTAAGTACATGAAAACCTAATAAATACTCGATTAAATGTTGTACGCACTCAGCAAAGATACCTGTGTAGATATTGTGTACATTGTATGTGTGTACTATGTAACGGAAATACACGAGGAAGTCGAATCGTTGTGCATGTACCTCGGTTACGCCCTACCGCCCCTGATATTATTACAGTTATTTAGTAAAATTACTAAATTACTCTCCCATCTATGGGTAGTATGAGATTAGTAGAAAAGAATATAATTTAACTCTTCATAATATTTAACGTACAGTATGTTTAAAACTTCCTAATATTAAAATATAACTTCACACATATATGTAATGACTACGGTATGGATATCATTTGTACAAGATTATATATTGTCGTGCTATTCTAGAACAGTAAACAAACACATACAAACATATGTTTTATTAACGCAATGGAGTGGTAGTCTACTTGTAAATTAGGTTCTTGTAACACATTTCTTCTGACATGTATCAACTAGCCAACATCCAATTTCATTGTTGCATACATACAAATGCATCTTAATTACACGTATAGCTACGTGTCTACAACTATTCTTTTATTGTTTAGATAAACTAAGCCGAGCAATAAATATAGCAGCGGGATCGGTAGCGAAAATAACGACACAAGTAGCCGATGGCATCTGAAACAGTAGACTCGTTTAGTTGTCCACCTACTCCTAAACAACTTATTTTAAATGCAATTTCCATATACACTTCGCCACACAAGTATTAATTGGCGCGTATTCTTATTTATATGAAGACTACTAATTTACATTAAAAGTGTATTAAAATTAATTGCTCCGTATGAAATACAATTAATCCTGAAGTCATAATGTCTAATTATGAATAAAGTGTTGCTCACTTGCCTTTTACGGCTGTACGTTTGTATAATTTAGTTCGCTACATAACATATTTTTACATTTGAAATGCAAGATAATTAAAATGTAGTAATTTATTACGCATATGTAGCATTTCTAATTCTAGAACGATGTATTTACACTACCTTTTTGCTTTAGAAAGAGTTTGTCACAATTATGGTACGATGATTTACTTCATCAGCAATTCATTTTTTATTTCGGCAGAGAATGTCAAGGAAAAATAATAGATATAAAATTGGGTCCATTAGATTTGCTTATTGTACTAAATCTTTTTACTATGTTAAGTATATAAGTATTAAGTATATAAGGGACAACCATTATCCATTGTCTTAAATGGAGCCGAAGATTTTCCGAAGCTCCACGATTACAATGAATTCAGTTGCATATAGAAGCTGCACTTTGGGTCAAGACTCCACTATACTAAAGCACGTATTCACTATTTGGTATATATTTTTCACTTCCGGTTTTTGGAGTAGTTTCATCAGGTTATCGAATGACTAATGAGCTAAATTTTGAGAAGCGTTTAGAACTGAAAAGAAATGGTCGCCCTTTGCCAGATCTTATAACTGAGTAAGCTACTAACAACAAAAATAAAGAAGGGAGTCGTAATTTTCGTAGGTCTATGGATGAGCTGCTTGATTGGTCTTGTAGTTGCAATATAAGTAATGCGTCTCATTGCTTCGTGTGCATTATATGAGGATGGTTTGTTTCTAGTAAGGATCATCATCAAGTCACTAGGCAGCTGTCAAAGACTCAGTTATATTCATCACACGGTTTCATTTTTATTGCCGATTTAAGCAAAGAATTTTTATTTATGTAGAAAAATGGAAAAAAGTGAGTTTCGGGCGGTGGTTAAACATATAATATTTAAAAGGCTTAACACCGAAAGAGCTGAGTTGGATGAAGTTCATGGCACACCTGCTCCTGTGTAAGCAACTGTTTACATTTGGGTAAATGAGTTTAAACCTGTACCGTACATCCACAAGAGATGAACATCGTTCTGGAAGTGACTGCTCCCGAAATGATTAACAAAATCCACGATATGGTTTTGAATGATCGACGAGTTAAAGTGCACGAAACGGTTGGGTACGAAAAAAATCTCGGCAAGATGGGTACCGGGCTTGCTCTCAGTGGAGAATAAACGCAATCGTGTGGTCGACTTTGAGGCTGTCTTGACGCTTTTCCGTCGCAATCCTGACGTCGATACATAACTATAGATGAATCATAAATAATACTGGCAAGGTATAATAATACCACACGCGGAATTATCTACACCGATTACTTGCAACAAGGACAAACAATAATTGGAAAGTACTATACATCGTTATTGGATCGGTTAAGCGTAGAAATCGAGAAAAAACGTCCTTATTTGAAAAAGATAGATCCTCTTCCATTAAGACAATGCACGGGTGAACACCTGCGTAGTTTCGATGGTCAACAACATTGGACTAGTGACTCCTTTTTATTTCCAAATTTGAAAAAGTGGCTCGGCGGACAACGGTTCACGTTGCCCAAACAGATGCCTATTTAAAGGACCTCCCAATATCCTACTTTTTGGAGAGCTGGTGAAACGGTTGGAAACGTGTATGGACTTAAATGGAGATTATGTTGAAAAATCTACAGAAAATACTTTGTTTTTCTATCTTTTTCTAAGAACTTATTGAACAACTCTCGTATTTTCGAACCTTATTTACCTTTCTGCCAAGTCGCCACTGATATCAACTACTGGAAACCAATAAATAATTAAGAACAATAACCAGTCCAAATATACCATAGCTATTAATTAAACGGAGGTTATTTAAATTGAATAAAGTTACACGCTAGAACAAGTTTAATACCACATTCTCTTTACTCAAAACATGTGAAGTAATTTTATAAGTAATTACTAATTTGAAACGTCTCCGTATCCAATTTATTATTTTCCTTTAATATCTGAAATTATAAATAAACTTCAACTGTGTAGAATCACCACAAACACAGATTTATTGTCGATTTTATTAACATACTAAAAACTGTAATTTAACAGCTTTTGTTCAACCCTTAATTTAGTTTATTTTACTTCAAAAAAGACAAGCCGGCACGCTATAGAAATATAAAAGCCGCGTATAGTTCGGAGCGACCACCTGACCAAAAAGTCCGAAAAATCAAAGGAGAGAAGGCATATAATTTGATACATCCGTCCCGCTTTTTCGGTACTCTTGCATGCATAAACAATCACGGACAGTCAGACGATTTGCACCAGCACGCTGAGCAGCCGGCGAAACGCTTCAGAATTCACCTGGCCGAGCTAGTTGATCGTTCGCCACATCAAACTAATTGTTCCTAGAGGCCAACATCTCCAGATATTAATCTCATTCCGTACGATTGATCGAATTATGTGTCTACATATTATTAAACGACTTGGCCATAGAAAAAGGGATTTTTAATTTTTGGACGTTTAGATCGAAAGAGGCAGATAAAATAAAAAGAAAAGCAATTATCGGCAAATATTATTAAGGGACCTATATAAGATAATTATTATATTGGTTCTCGATTCAAACCTTTTCTCATATAAAGGTAAGCATACGTGTATATACACTACATATAGACGATACATACGTGTTTTGGGGCACAGAATATCTTATGGGATTAGACGAGAGCAAGGTATCACGTTTATACACACACATATGTATACATTGTTAGGTTCGGCTCTTATGGTCTATCTGTGTTTATGCGAATAGTGCTTCGTTTAATTTTGTACAGTAGGATGTTCATACCTTCACACTTTCATTGCATTAATGCAGCTTGACCTGTGAACAAGGTATACACTCTCTGTCACCGTGTGAACCTATGGATATTACTTTGGTATGCTACAATTCGAAGGTTTGTTCTTCCGCCTCAACTAATTCAAGAATTTGCTCGTCTTAATCGAGCCCTTTTGAATCAAATCCCAGAAGCACGGCGTCAGTTTTACGACATTTTGTATATACCTTGCGGACACACGTTATATTAGAGTGAAAAAATGTAGATTCATTTTATTTCTATCAACTCTTCATGTTGTAGTCGCAATCATCAATGCTTTATAATGTTTTAATTCAGTCTACTTTATAATCATCCTTCGGGGCATTTCTTAATAATAGTGAAAATGTACTTTCGCATAATTGTTTCAACGACTTAAAATTAATAAATTCAATGCCAAATAGATGCCAAAAGGACAACAGAGGTAATCTTATATATTTGTAAAGCACTAGTTGAAATATCATAATAATCTATACGCGTAGCTGTCGTTATACAGCAATTAAATAATCGACAAACGAGTTCTTTGTAAACTCCATTTATAGTATTCGAAGTACCAACAACTACTGAAGGTTTATCTTTCTTAGTTTCTTGGCTAAAAAACATTAGTATCCGTAAATGTAAAATTAAAAAGCTTGAAACATTAGTAGCCACTATTTTCTTTATCTAAAAAATCATCACACTAACGCTTTGCAATGAAATTTTTCGTTCATAATACAATTCTTTTTCCATTTGAAAATTCTTGCGCTAAATATTATTATATTTCATACAACCTACAATTAATATAGTAAACTACGATTTTCAGCAATGTGAGCTCCTTTCGTAAAGAAAAGCGGCAGGTAATCACTGCATTTTAATCGCTAAGAAATCTATATGTCAAAAAATGACGCTAGTAAGGATATTAATAAGATTTTTCTCAGTTTACACTTTACTTTTAATGCCTTAAAGTCTTTCTATTTACACTTACAGTAAAATGGCTATAGAGGAAATAAGAGTGCGGCGTATTTTAAAAATGCAAAAGCAAAGCAAAAGCAGTCTCATTTCTTTCCTCGTTCAAACACGGGAGTCTTAAGACACTTTTATAGTATATGAGCAACCAATATCCAAATATTAATTCACCAACCGATATAGCAAACAAGTGCAGATGACTATTTTTCAGTTGATTCTCTACATATTTTGGAAAATATCAGAATTAATTTAGGTGGCTGTACTTCTCTACGACCTTAAAAAAGTAAATAGCGCTTATTAACATAATTTTAAATATCTTATGCACCTGAGAATCTCTAGGGCGCGTTTGCGCAAGAAATTAACTGTCAAAAACAAAAAGACACATCTGAAGAATCTCTTGTGCAGAAGTACGTTTGTGAAGTATGTATTGTAATATTATATACGGGGGGCAAATTTAGGAATCATTGGTTTTTAGTTTAATTTAATTAATTAAATAAATTCAGGATTCGCGGGAATCGGAAATGTCTCAAGAACACTTTTTCGGTAATTTAAAGTAAAATGGAAAATCAAATATGAAGTTTAAATGAGTATTAGAATTTAAAATGAAACTAATCTGATACAGAGATATTCCACCACCTAAACGCTATGTTTATGCGACATTTTCTTGAATTTTGCTTTTTCTAATGGTCACACGCGACCAAAACTTAGAAATAGAGTTTTTGTGATATATCTACACATTGAAATTCGGCGTAAAACCAGCACAAATTACTTCGATGCCAGATAGACTGGAAGTCAAAAATTAAATTTAGCGTCACCTCGCTGCTTTATTGAGTAAGTTTTGATAATCTTACTTTTCCAAAAATATATTGATGATGAAAGGCAAACGGATACCTTCGAGTTTAGAAATAGCATAATGCAAATGAGGACGCAACTGAAGCACTGATTCTAGACTATTTTCTGACATTTTACACCTCAGTCGAATGGACAAATTATAATTTCACTGAGAAATAATACAACTATCTTAGGAACGATAATTAGTTTACGAAATTACATTGAGATATACCAAAGTAATGCTGAAGATTGTCGTAAGGTAATTTTACATTAGATTTGATGTTTTAGGATAATAGACCAAAGAAGAATTTCCGCTGCCAAAATCGAGCTCCCAGCCACAAGAGGGAAATTAACATTGAGCGAGTGGCCACACTGGAGTCGCTGATATATACGTGGCGCTAATTACAGCTTATTTCGATCCTAGGAATGATAACATTACAGTATATAATTGTGCTATGTGTAAGAATTTCAAAAAAATTACCAGCGTTTGAAATAGTTCACGCCATCCTTATTCACATGACCAATATAGGCAATAGCTATCTTACATGCACTAGCTTTAGATACTGTACAAAAAACGCAGTTTCGCAGTTATTATTTCTTTTCTTGGCACGTTGTAGAACCCTCTCGTATTAATTTATATGAACTTGTATATAACCACTTGGACTTCAAAGTCTTGTCAAATCATTTAACGCAGGATATGCTCCATAAGAACAATACTTTATTCTCGGAGTGTCATGGACTACTCAGTGAATACAATATATTTGTTGATTGTAATACAGCCTATATTGGTCAAACGAAATAAGCGATAGGCACCAGAATCGATGAGCACATCAGGTTTTATAGATACGGCAGAATGGAATCGTTAAGTGGAGCACAATACAAATTGATCAAGACGTAACTTCGCCGCGGGAATTACACGCTTACGAAACTGTTTACATAAAGAGTGAGACAGATGAATAGAGAGAACGGACGGTTGTCATGGTCGGTTCTGCTTAAGTACCAAAGAAACTTATCCAAACAATTGTAGGAGAGCTAAACAAGTTTATTGAATTATATTATCATTCCTGTGTGTCCCCATTACATTTTTTTAATGTGTGAAATAGTTAAGAAAAGACCTGGGAATAGAATTGCGTCGTTGTATCATGTGCCTGTATGATCGCAAAAGGATTTTTACAGTGTTCTATCATATTACGCCGTAATGTGGATTACAGTGAGTTTGTATTATTTATCTGTAGAAACGATTTCATTATCGATCCTACCTGCCATAGGACTAGAGCCAAATAGTATTTAATGGTATTGGTTTTCACCATCTTTTTTAATGAATCATCTGTTTATAGAATTAAAATCATTTCTATCATTAATGCTTAGTTCTTTAAGCTACTCGTCGCGGGGTTCTGAGTTCGAGCTCCGTACTTGCAACTCTGCCAGAGTAAGACCGTTTTCCGTATGTTTACCTTACTCTTCTCTAAAGTTGGCGAATGCTTAGGGTGAATGCCTACGGCTGCAGGCGCAATATTCTCATGGTAAGCCAGTGATTCGCTGTAAATGACGAAAGCTATTGGAAATACAAAAACATGGAAGAATATTCATTGTTATTTCGTTATTGACCGGTTCGAATCCGTTCAACGAAAGTTCATCAGATTTCTTTGTTTGAAGTCAGGTCAAACTATTGATGATTATTTGATTTTATCCAAACATTTTACCATTCTTCCTAGATTGCTGACAAACTTCGTACTCCTGCGTAAACTGCTTGTCTTTTTCCATCATACCCGTAACAATGCTTTATTCCACTTCCCCTTATGTCACACCAATTCTTTTCAGAACTCTCGTATTGCAACGAGCAACCTTGGCATATTTTATTGCAGTTTAACCACATTTAAAATTCTATTTACTCGAAACTTATTTGATCAAGTTCAAGAAACTTATTTTAAATAAATTTCTTCAAAATTACTCTACACATAATTGTACGTCAGGGAATTAATTTCCGAATGAAACGAGGTAGGGCGAGCAAGAGAGAAGATACCGGCACCCATCCTCGCTACGTACCGATATCTTCTGTCTTGCTCACCTCACCTCGTTTCGTTCGGAAATTTACCCTGACCCTGTACGTGTGTATTCTCATTCTTTGTTTTAATAGTTACCTACCTTACAGTTTTGGATTTGTCCCGTCGTTACAGGATAATAAAAACATGTAAGTTTATTGTAGCAAATATTGCTCTTTTTTCTTACAACATTAATGGAGTTTGCTACAATTTTAGAAGTTATTCTTTTTACCGTGTCATTTTTTTTCTGTGTAGGTAAGTTTGTTTGATGTTTATAGAAAGAAATTCCTCTAAAGAATACATGTAATCCACCTTGTCAACTCCGTGTTAGAAACAATATTATAATAGATCGCAAATACACTTTCTTTATAGAGAAATATTTTTAATCATATCACAACACTTATTATTACTGCAGCTATATTCGTTTGCAAATTTATCTATCAGTACTTCACATCAAAGCCTTATTTCTGTCGAACGTCGATGTTCATTATATATGCACATTGTTTTCACATCGTATCATCCCCTCGATACCGTCGAGAACGCATTGTCGTAATAAGGTAAAGTGAGAACGCTAGGAAAATAAAGCAAGAGTGCATGCATGCACGTATAATTCTACAATTATAGCACATCTATACGTGCGCTGCGCCAGCATATACAGATATAGTAGATGTAGTGTAGGGCTTTTTCACTGTGGTGACGTGTAATATTAAAATGCCAATCGGTCAATTGCAGGTAATAAGGCGGCGGCCATCTTTGATACGACGTTGAAGCAATTTATTCGGTGCCATTATAATCGTAAACGCGATTCTTCAAGTTACAGGAGATGAATTTAGATTAGCCGAAGCGTCAATTATAAATTATAGTAGCACACTCTTTTCACGACCAATATTCTTCGAGATGCGGTGTATGCAGTGCTGCAGTTAGCTATAATTACACTGTCTATTTCGGCGCGGAGATACACATATTTAAATTCAGCGAGATGGCATTTAATGGGATTCGAAAAGATGTCGAGATTCTTACCCAACCATGGCGTTCCTCGACAAGAAAGAAATCTTTTAATCTCGTTTCACTTCATTGGCACATCTAATATGTATCTAATTAAAAAATCTAATTAAACTTCTATAGTTTAATAACATACACCCGGTATATTACATAAATGGCGGTATTTTCCAGTATTGCTTTACACGATCAAGCCAATGTCTCTTAGACTTTTTGTTATTATTAATACTATTGACGTTGTTATATGAAGCAAAATGAAGAGCAAAAAATAGAGAATAGAGAAATAGTTAACGATGCAGTTAATAGAATTCGAGAAATTCGAGCTCGAATTTGAATTCGAAGTTCGGATTTTAATTCGAAATAAATACTAATAGTAAAAATTAAAGAATCTTTTTGTACTCATACACTATAATCGGCAACTTCACGCATTCAAATCAGTGCGTGAAATCTTATTTTACGCACTAGTGCGTGAAATAAAGTTGGTACTTACTGAATGAAACAGTAATAAAAATAAAATCTATAAGTACAATGCCGCTTTGTTATAAAAAAGAAAGGTATTTAAATAGGTGTTTTATTGTAGTTTTGGGAGTAAAACCCCGTGAATCTTGTCGTCCACTCTTTGCCCAACTAAAAATTCTTCCGCTAGCCTGTCTATACATACTTGAGACTCGTACGCAGCAACAAAACAGATTTAAATACCCGTTCTTGTCATAGTTTGCCAGCGGAGAATACTTCTATTCTGCCTAGAAGAATTAATCTGATCCTCCTTGAAAACAATCCCTATTTTTTGGCAGTGAGGTTACATAATAAATTACCTTATTATATGATTAATTTAAGTTTAAGTAGTTTTAAGCTAGAATTAAAAAGAATACTGCACCAATATAAGTTGTAGAGTGTTGAGGAATTTCTTAGTATAGGTTTAGATTAGCTTTCGTTTAAGAAACTTAAATCGATGTGTATTTTGTTGACCTCAAACAGTTGTTTCTAATAAACTATTATTATTATTACTTTTAAGGTAACTCACATGAAAACATCAATGTTCTAGTTCTTCACCAGAATGCATGTTTTTGTTTTTAACAAAGAACCGGAAAAAATGTCACTAATCTAATATAACTACTGTCATGAGGGGGAAAATAGGGAAAATTTAAAATTTTTAAGCTTTAAGCCCTTGGCTAGAGTTTAGGGTCGAGAAATTCGGGAATGTCCCAAAAATACTCTATCGGCAATTCAGAATCGATAAATGCAATTTTAAATAAGATGTAGAAATTTAAACGACAACTAAACTTATTTGTCGAAATTCCACTTCATAAACGCTATGTTTATGTGTATCTTGTTGAAACTCGGCGACTTCTGAATAATTTACATTAAGTCCCATCTGAATTCCAATTTGAATTATTCAAATAACCGCTTTTTCACTAGAGATTCAACTAGACACAAGATGCCTGGATGACAGATGAATTGAAAGTCAAATATAAAATTAGGGCAATTTAAATCTATTTTTTAATAGCGTTGGCAACTGAATTTTTTGCTGATTTTTGCCATTTAAAATATATTGCTGCCGAGACTATTTATTTTCGATGTAGCATATGCAACACTACAACGTGAAACTTTAATAAGAATTTTGATGAATACTGACCGAATGATTATTAATTGATGAAATTACTCTTTGATGTACTTAAAATTTACATTGAATCTTGCTGTAGAGAGAGTTTGCATTAATTTAGAAATTTTGGGAAAGAGAAAATGAAATATGAAAGTAGTTAATGTCTGTTTTTTCTACTACCATCGTTGGCTGGACTTACAATATCTCTGCCACATACGCCCCAAGGAAATAATTATTTTGCTTTTCCTTTCATTTTGTATACTTTATGTAGGTGTATCTATGTAAGTCTGTTATTTCTGAACATATCGTTCCATGCATTGATGCGCCTTTTGTTTTAAATTGAAAATAGGGCTGACCCAGGTGTTATGATAAGATAGAAAATGGGTATGTTTTTTAATTACACGAACCTTTGATGGAACAGTTTAAACAATTTTGAAATTTTGCTTCATTTATAAAAGACATGCCTAAGAAGTTTTCAACTTCTTAAATTTGACAGCACATCATAATATTATCTTGTTATTTAATTTTATATTATAGTAACATCTTTCATCTATTTCTATGTTCGGTTAAAAAAGAACGCTGTAAAAACATTTTTGGTATTTCTTTCTCATCTAGAAAAATTACACTTTTGTGGGTGACGTACAGTGACATATTTTATTTGGAACATATATAGCACCTATTGCGTTGCAAGTACAGTGGAATACCATGCTACTATTCCCATACATAATCTTTTCTAACATGTTAATAAGGTTAAGCAAATTATTACAAATAAAAATGTAGCCTACATATACCATAGCAATTAGTTTCACTACTGAAGTAGTCAAATCCTCATGAGAGTAGACGGAACGACGAAATGCAATAACTGCTTTTTTTGCTATTGACATTCCACAAGCCAGCCAATAAGTAATAAATAGGAAAATAGGAGTAATAGGATGAACCAGAATGTTTCATTGTATTCTATACACCTTTACATCTGCATATTCCCTACCTGGTGCCAAAAATATTGGAGAGCAGTACAATCTTTTGTAAACTGAAACTTTCTTGGATGACCAGTGAGTTGGGTCTTCATTTCTAAATATAATGTACTCTCTTAAGCGAACATGGACAAAATATTCGGCTTCTGTATTTTAAACACATTCCGAGAGAAATTGAAAACTAAACAATAGTAAGATATTGGAAAAATTTACAATGATTATTCAAATTGAAGTCAAAAGAAACTGCATTTGAGTGTCAAAAGTGTATAAAAATTTATTACATAAATGTTGAGTGTTTCGTCCGGCAAACTTGTAACTGTACGTTGTACAAGAAGGTATGAAAATTAACTCAAACTTTCTCAAACATTCATTAAAACCTCAAAAATATATCTTTCTTACGGACAGAGTTTACTCCGTATTAGGTTGTTTTATCTAGGAATTTCTAAACGATGCTTTTTATTTGGCATAAGCAGACACTATAAAGAGAACGGTATGTAAAACGTGCTAATTTAATTAATATATATGGAAAAGAGAAACAGAATGTGTGCACATAATTTAGCTGAGAATATTAAAATTGGTAAAACATAAGCAAGTATATAAAATAAGAACATGATTTTATCAATATAAGTATCTAGAAGATTTCCCGATTGACGTCACTTTTCAACTAGTTCACTTGTTATTCCGCGTAACAATCGAGGTAATCACGCTAAAGAAAATATTTTAAACATCGAAGAAAATGAAGTTCATGCAGTGTTGGACAACCGCACTCTGAGCCCTAGACGCATTACAGCACTGTTTCAAATTTTTTAAAACTTTGTATGGAGAACACTACATCGTGAACACAATTACACCACGATCATATCGCGCCCAAGCATTACAGCTGTAAGATTACCGCCAGCATGTGGATTCTGTACTTGGTTGCTACAAAAAATCGATATTTCTTACTAGAATATTAGGGCAAATGATACCCCACTTACTAGGCATGATAATAGCAAAATCCACATACTGCACACACACTACAAATAGTATTAATAGTATCGTTGTTTCAAAATTGGAAAAAGGCCCATTCTATATAGTTGAACTGAAATGGATGAGTATTAGGTACTGAAACTTTAAAATCTACGTATTTTGGTTATAGTAACTCATAGACTGCTTTTTTGGAAATAAGTTCAAATATATAATGTTTTTACAAAGGAGGCTTTCACAGGCTGTTTCTGCCATTTGGAACTTATAGACACATGTAGATCTCAGCAACTTTTTATGGGAATGAAAATTGTCTATCTAACGTATTCGCTCTATAATACTACGGATCCCTGTTTCACAAATATAAAACGATAGGCGTTGGTCTTCATAAAATATAAGACGATAGGCGTCGGTCTTATCTAAACGTAGGAGTGTCAATACGATCTTAAGCAAATTCTTTGGCAAAGATAATTTTACATCTTTAAACTCCACTTTTTTGTCGGCGTATTGTTTACGCCAATTCGGCATCACTGGCCTATGTAAATCTATCTGCCCATGTAAATCAAATATCACGACGCAGATTACTCATAAATTAATTTTCCAACTCATCGTCAATCCGATTCTTCGTCTAAATAGCTAATGAACTTTAAAAGGAATTCACTGTCTCCCATTTAATTACTCACCGCTGATGTTTCTCTTACTTAGACTGTATCATCTTTTTTGCTCCTTCACCTCCGCGTCGAGCTAAAAACTCTTAAAATGAAGAGCATTAAAAAAAGAGAGTCATCCACCCCACATAAATACAATGTATAACAGGAGCGATCCCCGACCCTATTAAAAAGTTTACTGCCAATGCAGTTATTAGGTCTGCGCTTGTAATTCTTCTTTTAGGTTCTTTTTTCTTAATCTTCTGGCGGCTGTACGTCGAAATATATTTGCCGCATTAGTATTTATTTTGATTATGGATGGAAGTCGAGCGCCGAAAGAGTCGGAGAGAGACAGTCGGAAATATTTTCGTTTCGAACCCCCCCGCAATAACGATTAAATTAATAAATTTATTGCATTCTTCGTACGCGAAAGGTTTTTAGGGAATTTTACGAGTCGTAAAGTTATCGATGGAGGTCCCCGTGATTTTCTGTTGTGGTATGTCAATATAATGCCGGGACGATATGTATTAAAGAGTGGAATTGGTTATTGTCTTTTTTTAAATTTGGTGGAACTGTATACACAGTTGCTACCAATAAGTGTACATGCAAAGTGCTTCTCTGACTTTTATAGCACATATTTCCATGGTCTGAATTTATGATCGAAGTGAGAAAACGAGTAGGTAAACTTAGGTCGTGCGTGGAATGGTATTTCTACGAACTAATTAATAAGAAGACGGACTTACAAATTCTGGAAGTTATACAAATCTCTTTTTTATAAATAACCTTCGTTTATTAGTGAAGGAATATGTGAAATTATTTTCATTTACTAAGAAATATTAAAGATATATTTAGGTATAATTTTTGGTGAGTCCTTGAATCTTAATTTATGTAGTTATTTTAATGATCAAAAGGAACGATCCTGGTGTTGGACAAGTGGGTAAAATCGTACCTCTTGGTAAACCGTACTACTACTATATATACAATATAATTACCCCGATCTATTATAAATTGTACGGTCTATCAGTTCGTTGCCTTCTTTTAAAATTGTGATGTAAGAATGTTGTTATTCAAAATAGATTTTCTTGTATAAACGTAATTAAATCGTTATGAGTACACCCTTCATTTGTTTTTATATCAATATAAACTTATGAATTGTTTCTGCATTTGATTTATATGTCATTTATTTATTAAACATTGAGAAAACCGTTGGTTTCTTTAAACCAATTAGAACCTACTTTACTCAAGCCATTGAGAAGTGGTTGCGTACAAATCCTGAAAATATGGTCTCTCAATATAATACTACTCCTTAGCTTAATGAAGCCTACTCTAGAGCTACTTCCATAACTATTGTTGTTAACGGCTTTAAAACAGTTTTTAGTGAAACAATAGTAACGGTGAGTCTGAATTAGAAACTGAAGATAATCATTACACTGAAATTGATTTATTGCACGAAGAATATAGTACTCCAGAGCTTATCACTTCTACAATAAATAAGAGCAGATTACATGAACTGAATGTTTTTAGTAGAGGAGATATAGCTTCTTTCAGAAACTAATGTCAAAACAAAACAATAGAAGGAAGTACTGTCTATTTTTCAGATAAAAGATGCACTGCTAGTACACACTTAACTTTCTGCGAGGTGGAACCCAAAGGTGCCCGAAATTTGAATCATGCGCGTGAACAGATGCAATTAAAATCAAACGCTGCTACGTGGAGTTGCGTATACTCTTTGCGGTAAATTCATCAACATTCCATTGTCATGTCTGCATGTGTTTGACACTTTTCAATAGCCAATTTAAGAAACCAGTGCGTCTGTACACACAAAATGATAAAGGAAACAACGCATAGTGGTTCCAAATACTGAAAAGTTGTGATTGCCACAATGTAAAATTACGAATTAAGTAAAGGGAATGTTTATTGTGTTTATTATGCTCATTAAATATTATAATCCGGGTTCGAAAAGCGAGAATCTTATTTATTCCCTTAGGCATGTTGTACTAAACTGATTTTCGAACGAATACCATTTGTGGCACGCCCAAGAAAAGTGAAAAATTATAATTCACATTTATTAACGGTTTGCGTTTTATAAAATGGATCGATCCTTCAGTTGAAAGTAAGTGAAGAACGAATATTTACTTATTTACTTGTTTTAGCAATATATATGTAGTATGAGTATTTTATAAGTATAATTTGTAAAAATTTACATTGAATTATACATTAAGCTTTAAAAAATTGTGAAAATAGCTCTGCAGATTTCCGCGGGAAGAAAAATGGCGCATTGTAACTTATAGTCTTGTTCCACAAACTAAACAAAAATTAACTGCCGCGAATGTTTTCTTAATTTCTTTTAGTAAGCTTTTAATTTTTTCATTTACTAAACGACTATCTCGACGATTATTTGAAAATCATGGCCTGTCTGCCTCCATAACAGAAACCCACGAATTAAACACAATTTTGCTAGCAATTTTTAAGGGTCATGAAATCAGTTTAGCAACATTTCGAAAATATTGTTCAAAACTGCTCGTAAATCTATAGAATTGTATCCATGGTACATAGCACATCTGAAAATGCTGCTCTTACCAACTTCAATGCATAAAATTTTAATTATGTTACAGAAATAATGTTTTTATTGTTACTACCAATTGGACCAATGGACGAAAATGCCCAAAAATCTACAATTAAATATATAAAACGATTTCCCGCAGATTTTCCAGAGAAAGCAATAGAACAAACACCGTGGAAGATGTGTTATTGCGAATATGGGTAACATCTAATTCTTATATATCTGGTTTGAGACTGTAGTGTACCTGGAGGCAATGATATTGACTTTTTTTGAGCTAATCCTAAAATTAATATCATTACTCCCAAAAAGACACCTTTTAACCACATGGTGAAAGTACTGGCGATGACGAAACCCCGAACATTTTTTCAATCGATTTCTAGGATGCGAAAGAGATACCTGACGGAGAAGACTTTGATTAGAAATATCTAATATGTATATGGTTATCGTATAAGTATGCCTTTGAGTGAATCCACGTACATGTGCGTTTTTCCAAATAGTTTTTTATTTTTTTAATTTTTTTATGTATTTGAATGTGCACGAAAATAGCAGTGGTCTTAAATTTGCTGAAATATCAGTTTATACGTTAGATAAAAGAAATTCAAGTTTGTTTAACTCTTTATTCCTACATGTTACATAATTATAACAATAAATAAATAGATTTCTTAATACCGAAGAGAAAATAAAACTGTTTATATTTTAGGATTAACGAAATAATTATGCATTAAAATAGCAGTCATTCCAAAATTCTAACAAAATATCATTTTTACTTAGTTAATTGGATTGAAGAACTTAATATTTTGTTGCTTGACCTTTATGAATTATCACTTCTTGACGTAGCGAGTTCACCAGTTGCCTACATTTCTCTACTAAAATTGACTTCCATTCAGCTTGGCATATTCGCCACAGTTCGTCAATATTTTGCGGCTTAGCAGCAGATACAGCTTTCTTCAACTCCACCCATAAATTTTCAATAGGGTTTCAGTCCGGCGATTGCGCCGGCCAACCCAAAACGCGAACGTTATTATCTTGAAACCATGTTTTCGCTTTACGAGAAACATGCTTCGGATCGTTATCCTGCATATACAACCATCTTAGTGGTATTTCTTCGTCTGCATATGGTAGAAGCACAGTTTGTAATATATTGACGTAAACATCAGAATTCATTATGCCTTCTATCTTGTATAAAGGGCCTACGCCATACCATGAAAAACACCCCCACAGCATGATGCTGGAGCCTCCGAATTTTACCGTTTTTTTGGTGTACTGGGGTTGAAATGGTGTCAATGTTGGTCTTCGTACGTGCTGTTGGTATGCACCGGAATTAAATAAAACTATTTTAGACTCATTTGACCACAACACATTACGCCACTTTTTTCGTCTCATTGCACGTGTTCATGAGCAAACGATAATCTACTTTGTATTTGCTTTTTATTTAATAATGGTACATTCCTAAGCCTTCTGGCACGCAACTCTCCCTCAATCAACCTTCGCCTAATAGTAGAGGTGCTTATAGAAAGTTTTAATTCGTTTTTAATTGCAGTTGAACTTATGAACGGTGTCTCCTTTGCACAAGTTATAATGTCTCTATCTTTCCTAGGACTAGTTCTCCTTTTTCCACCACGATTTTCTTTCACTTTTCTCCAGTTCTTAGCGTTTGTAATCATTTTCGCAGAACATGATAGTGTTTCTTATATAAACTTGTAGCTTTTGCCTTTATTAAGGAGATCGAGTATAATCGCTCTTTTTTCCGATGAACAATGTTTTGCTCGGCCCATGTTGTAGCAGAAATGAATAATTAATTAAAGTTGTTGTATTATTTTGCAGACAGAACTTTATACGTTTGCGTTTAATGCCGTCAGCTATGGTACTGCTATTTTAATGCATAGGCAAATAACAGCGCCTGACTAGATAACTCAGTAATTCCCACTCATATTCGGTACTTTAGCGGAAATCACATATATTTAACTGTTTTAAATAATTTCAATGTAGCTGCATCAAAATTGTCCGATATAAACGTGATTTGTAAGTATTAATTAATTAATAATTAGTTTTTAACTTCATTTCGTCGTATCGCATCTCTCATTGCGTTTTCGGCTAATATAATTTTAGATACAGTGACCTCAAAAACATTCAATTACAAATGTCAAACAAACTGACAGACGATATTATATTTTAATCACTTCGCATTTGGAACCATTGCGCGACGCTTTGGGGAAACCATAAATTTGTGACTGGTTCAAACGTTTGAAAAATGGCCGAACATGAATTAATGACGCTGATCGTTCCGGGCGACCATCAAAGAATATTACACCAGAACATGTTGTTGCTGTTGGAACGTAGTTGTTGATGGTAGTAATTCTACTAAAGGAGGATATAAGTAAAAAACTTCCAAAGAAGTTGCGTACGATTCTCAACCAAATACTAAATACTGAGCGGTACACAACACATTAAGAAAATAAGACCTCCAGAATACGTTCGTTTCATGGCAGAGGTGGAAGTGAATGGTATCCTGGAGTTGTACAATTTATCTCTACATTTCGATAATTTTTGTGGACCATCCCATAATGCATTTGCTTTGTTTCGGATGTATAGCTACTGCAGTTTAACTTTAAAAATGAGGATTTTTTCCTGTTTCATATATTTGTAGGAATTAAGTAGATATTTGTTATTTAACTACCTCGTAATTTGAGCTTCTGAAAATTGGTTTAACATATAACGAGAATAATTTTGGTCGGTTTTTGGTGTAAACCCAAAGCTATTTAGGAACTTTGTATCTGGCTGCCATCTAACCGTGTATCTCTAGCTTACAAACCTGTAATCAAAAGTAATTAAAATGATTCGTGTATAGTAGATTTTCAATATTTTCACATTATTTTCGTGTATACAGTGATGTCAATAATACTTGTTTAGTTGTGAAATTCAAGCATATGTTGCTCAGATAATTTTGAACGATATGATTTATACAAATTTAAAGATCAGTAACAACTAAGTCAAAAACGGGGTCAATACGAACGGATTTCCCTACTTCAAGTTATTTTTTAACTATGTCCTAATGTTACATACCATTCTGTGGAATCTTATCGAAGCATAACAGTTGGAAAAATTTGTGTAAGTTAAATGTTTTTCAGATAATTACTACTCCTTTAACATAAATACGTTTAATTTCAATGTCGTAGTTGCTTTCAGGAGCAAGATTTTGCATGCATTTCTTCTACACTTCGTTATGACCATAGTTCATAGTCGTTTGCTTTATGAAGAATGTAAGAATTACGTAAGAAGGACTGTACTACTTATAATAAAGGGGGGATACTTTCGGGATGCATATAATAAATATTGGGCTGTTCTAAACTTGACAACAGAATATTTATATTCACTATGGCTAATGTTAATAAGATTCCAAATGATCGCTTGAATAATTGTAAAAATATCTCAACCGGCGAGAATTAAATCAGTGCTGGAATTTAGTTATTCTGTTAGTTGGAGAAACTAAAAATAAATAAACAATAAGATGGGCAAAAATCACAAAGAAATAAGGAAAATTCACCTACCTATTTCGGTTGGGTTCCCTCGAATATTAACAATTTATTCTAAATGCTTTTGCCAATTCTGCTCATTTCACAAAAAAGAAAAATTTAGATATGATCCTGTACTTCCCCCCTCTATGTTAGAATATAATGAGAAAGAAGACTGAAACACGGTTTAATTTGTTTTTAATTTCGTTTATTTTCAATTTTGAATAACATGTACATCACACATAATTAAACCTAATGCTAAACAATGAAACTTCGCAATAAGGAAATTCTCATTATTAATTAATTTACTTATTTTTTGTGCAAAGAAAATTTTGATATATTCACTTGATCTTTTGATTAAAATTATTGTTACATGTTTTAGTTTTTTGTTTATTCCTGATGAAAGGAATATATCAAATTTTTCGTTAGATAAAACGACTCAATATCTTTTTTTTATTATTTAAATTAACTTAAAAATAATAAACATCTACGTTCTAAATAACACTTTTTCGTGCAATGGCACTATGAATATACAAAGTCTCCGGCGGACAGAATTTCTAAATTCCATCACTGAATTCTCACACATCGTCGGGAGAATTTACAATTTCTCAATAGTTGAAATTATATTTTCCCAATTTTCATATCGAAAAAGTAAATGCTTGTAAAAATTCTTTTCATTCTTTTTGTTATTTGTATTTGTTTGGATATAGTTTGCAAGTCGACACTAACTATAAAATGTTGGATTCATTTATACGTACAGACACAAAAGTAAACACTTATCCTAATATGCCTATGTACACCTACCACATTTTACTAACTTGTTAATTCATTAAAGAATATTTCGGTGTTGTTTTAGCTTTCCAATATGTTTACTCAATCTTTATACAAGATCCACGTTTACAATTAAATGTAGACAAAATTAGTATGTACACACTGCATCCAACTATGATGAATTACTATCAAGAATATGTACAAAATGTTATGCATTTTTTTTTTCATTTTGTATCACCGACAGTTGAAAAATTACATATCATCAACTCATTACATCTCAAATTTGAATATAACTTGGACAATTGTTCAACGTTACTTTCTGCACTTTCTTAAACCCTAATCTAAAAACCAGTACGATTCGTGTGTTCTGTTTTGCTTATGTTATGCGTTTATTGTATAACACAATGAATAAATATAAGATCGCTTTCTTAAATTAATGAAATAAATTATATATTAATGCGGTTTATATTCGATTTAACCGAAAATATAATACTAATTTTGTCGTTCTTCTCTATCGATATGTTGCGAAAAATCTATAGATATAACAGCATTAAGTAGATACTAGAATTTAAAATAAAATTTTATACACAAAGCTGAAGAATTATTTACAAACAATACGAAGTTGAACCTACAGATTGGATATCGTTCTTATTCAAAATGTATACCCGAATTCTACAATTTGTGCGCGAACGAATAAACATTGCAATTCCGTCTCAGTATAAAGTTCTTACGCTCCGCACTATACTGTATTCCCTTTAAAATGGGAGTTATTCGCAAGAAAATGATTCTTTTAACATTTTTGCGTAGCCGCTAAGTACATGTAATACTGAGCCAACGACAACAGATACACCATGTTGCTGTTTGTACCTTTTTCGTAGTTGATTTGTCTCTCTTGTTGCCTGGCGTTATCTGCAGCGACTTTCAGAAGACCCTGTATATTGCGTAAAAGCGTTTCCGTCGAAGAAACGCTAGGGTCTTGACTGGGGCCATTTGCCGACGCAACCGCGTTGGCTAACGTCGAATAGTTTATGGCGGCTTGTTGTGAATCGCTGCCAGGAGCAGCTGGAAGTGGAAGATCGCCTTCATCCAAATCTGCAACAAGATAAAACATTTTACCCGACACTTTTGAAATCTCCTAAAATATTAAGCGCAAAAGTACAATTCAATAAATTATAATATAATCACATAGTACTTTTTTGCGAAAAATATTGTCCGTCTAGAAAGTATCCGGAATTTATTATTTTTTTTAATTTTAATATATTTCTTTTTTGTACATCAAGACAAAAGTAATGCATCAAGTAGGTTGTGCCGACTGTAGGCCATGGCAGAAATCATATAACAACACCAGCTGTCAAATATTGTTGATTATCAACAGGCTTAATATTTGTGAAATAATGTTGCAAGTAGAAAGAAGAAAGTTGGTGAAATATTTGTACAGAAAAGGTGTTCACAACGTTAAAAAATTAGTGCAATTGACTGAACTCGGAAAAAGTGCGGTATATGAGACAATAAAGAGGATAAAAAATAGAAGAGATATGAGCCATGGACCAGTTTCTGGAAGACCGCGTAAGATAAGCGGAAACAATCTAGACGCTTTAGTGACTTTAGGACGACAAAACCCGCACCGCACCTACGGTTTCTAAGATTGGCTAACAGATTGGAAAATCAACGTCAAATAAGAGTGTGTCCAGAAACTGTCAGCATATCACTGAGAAGACAAGGTTACTTATCAAGGAAACCAAAAAAATCCCTGCAATGACACCTCTACAGAAGCAACGAAGAATAGATTTTTGCCAACGATTTCGAGACGATAATTTTAGTGATGTTTTTATATCTGACGAAAGTTGTTTTCAGCTTGGTGCAAATCATTTAAAAATCCTATCAAGAGAAAATGTTACCGTTCAAATTTCCAAATTTCCCACAAAAATAATGCCTTGGGGAGCAATCTCTCAGCGTGGTGCTACACCTCTCTGTATAATTGATGGCACCGTTAATAGTGCAAAGTATTGTGAAATTCTTAATGGCTTTCTTCTTGAAACGGCTCGTGCTTTATATCCCGAAGGGTGGCGTTTTCAACAGGATAATGCAAGATGCCATACTTCTGCCTACACTAAAGCTTGGATGCTAGAACAAAACTTGGCAACAATTCCATGGCCAGCAGCTTCCCCAGATCTTAGTCCCATCGAAAACATATGGGGACTAATGAAAATTGAAGTAGAACGAGCAGCACCACGAAATAAGAAGATTTGATTCGGTCAGTTTTACAAGCCTGGACCAATATCACCGAAAAGTATAGCGTTGACTTTGTTTCGGGATTACCTAAACGTTTAGTTAAGTGTTTACAGTTAAATGGAGATTGTATTGGTAAATGAGATGAATTATTTGTTGTGATTTTATTATTCATGTAATAAAAATATATACCGTAAAATTACAGCTGCGCTTTTTGTTTTCCGTATACTTTCTAGACGGACTATATTATACGTATTCTGTACGAAGACTCATCTCTAAAGTACGTAGGCTTGAAATAAAAGAACGTTAATCACAATTTAGTGTTTCGAATGAAATTATCAGGGGCTCTACGATAATCTATATTTCTAACAAGAAACATCTTAAAATGTAGGAGTTACCTTACACTTTGTAGAAGATCATGGCACATGTTGGAGCTAAAATATGTTTGTTTATTGCTTTCAGAATACTAAACAGAGATGTAGTTCCAGAGGCTTTTACGCTCGTAATATTTCAGTATATAACAAACGAAGCCTACACATCCTTAACTCGATGAAATTTCAATATCATGGATTGTTCGAGGGATACCTTTTAAATTTTTAATTAAAAAAGAGAAAGAAAAAAATGTTCTTGGTACAAATCATTTTATTGTTTTTCAGAGTATTCACAATACTTTTGCATGAATGCGAGCCAATTGTTGTACTGGGGACGAGATCTAGAGAATAGAGCTTGTCTTCGAGCAGCTCGAAGTCTACGCGAGCGTTGCTTTGGCGAATTTTTGCTTGTCTTGCCTTTCTTCTTTATTGGCTTCCCGCGATGTTTTTATCTGGTCTGATGTAATAGTAGGAGCCCTTGTGCACCACAGTTATTCTCTCAGCATCT